>BMAO01019726.1:0-125765 GCA_019973975.1 Trichonephila clavata | reverse complement strand
CCATAACCTTGCTAGCTGACGTTTGAGTTTTTGGTCGCTTTGGACGCCTTTCACTGGATGCTGTCCACTCAGCTGACGATCTTTTGGATTCAGGCGTGTAGTAATGGATCCATGTTTCATACATTGTCACATATCTACGTAAAAAATCCTGTTTATTTTGCTTAAACAGTTCCAAACAACGTTCTCAATCGTCGATGCGTTGTTGTTTTTGATTGACAATGAGCAAACGCGGCACCCACTTTGAACACAGCTTTCTCATTGACAAATGATCATGCAAAATAGCAAATGCACTGCCTTCTGATACCTTTAAATTCTTTGCTAGCTCACGCAACTTCAATTTACGATCGGCTAAAACGATTTTATACACTTTTTTGATGATTTCTGGAACAACTGCAGAATTTGGGCGACTTAAAGGTTCAAAGTCGTTTGTGTCTGTACGACCACGTTTTAAGTCGCATACCATCTCTTAACATTTGTTTGCGATGGAGCAGAGTCTGGATAACATTTATCAAGCCATTGTTTTACTTTAACAGTGTTTTTACCCATCAGAAAGTAATGTTTAATTAGCACACGAAATTCTTTTCATCTGCGGTTTCCAAACAGTTGTCTCTGTTACCACAAAAAACCACTGTAACTTTATAACTAAACAAGATATTCTCTCGAAATTTTGACACGTACCGTTTGAAAGTTAGTACTACTAGGTTAGGCTTAGAAGGTAGCGCCCTCTATATGTTAGGCCCGGGACTTATTGAGTGATGTGTTACTTGCAGGCTTTGAAGAGAATTTCAACAAGCAATTTTACTTCTGATTTCAAAGCAATTGTAGAAAGGTGTTATAGAGTTCATTTGTCTCATTAAAATGATTTTAAAATTAAGTGTGCTTGAAGCCATAGATGATATGAAATTAGTACAATAAATAAAATGAATAAAACTGTCATTATTTTATGTAACTTAGATTTATTGATTTTTATATACGATACAATTTATTTTCCATTTCTGAGGCGCAAAGTTAACTAATGAATTTAATCATTGTAAAAAAAGAGGTGCAGGCCTCCGGTATCCTCTGCTTCTACAATGTAGCCCGTGGGTCAAAACATTTGCCCACCCCTGTTATATTCAATCAAAAATACGTGGGATTCAATTACAAGTACTAGAATGGTATTCACTTACCGTTCATATATTTAGCTTCCTGATATCTGTGTTTTATTTTTCACAATTCCTTACTATTTGTTCACACTCTCTATATATTTATCTTGTTCAAATTTTCAATCGTTATCAAAATGGATTTTAAAGCACTCAATTGAGCTGAAATTTTATATACACGATTATTTTGGATGACTATACAGTAGTTTAAATATAATTAATAAAAATTAATTGATTAAAACTAATTATTCAAAGAATTACAAATACAGCCACGTTGGCATCATTTTTGGCGACTTAGTGACCCTTTTGGCGTGTCAAAACTTGAAAAGGTTTTTTTCTCACAATTTAAAGCGCTTATTTGAGCTGAAATTTTCTATACACTATTGTTTGGGTAACTATACGATAATTTAACTATAATTAATTAAAATTATTTGACTGGAATTAATTATTGAAAGAATTACAGATACAGACACGTTGGCATCATTTTTAGCGACTTGGGTCAAAACTTTAAAATATTTCCCCCCTCACATTTCAAAGCTGAACAGTTGAACTGAAATTTTATATACACGATTGTTTTGGATGACAATGCGATACTTTAATGATAATTAATAAAAATTAATTGCCACTTAATGTTGTGATTCTGTCATATGTATATACATATTTATATTAATTCTAACTTTAATAAAAAAATAACTAATATAAATATTTTTTTTGTTGATCTAAATAGGAATTGACTTAATTTTTTTTTATATTACTTGTTATTAAAAGAGGAGGCTAGGAGCAATGCTGAAAAGCTATCTTGAATGATCGTCTTTGTAAAAGTCTCATTTCTAGATTTCAAATTAGAGCCAGTCAAAAAGACCAGATGTACTTTCGCGTCAAAGTTTGAAAAATGTTGGACCACTGGGACTTACTGCGGAAACAACTATGATGTATGACAACGTAATATTTTCTCATTTACGTCTCCTAAGGGAATCCAAAGGAATGGGACCCTGTTGAACAAACGTGTACCTTTCTTTGTCAATAGATCAGCTTTTTGCTGTTGTTTTTTACGATATACAATTAATATACTCTTATTAGAAGAACATGTTTTAGAAACTTTGTGTGTGAGTAGTTTCCAAAAATAAATCAAAAATTATATGCATTCTACATTTTAGGAGGTTTTACATGAGTAAACAAGTTTTATGGTGTGAAGCTGTGTTAAATTCAAATGACAGTACGACACGCAGATACAAAATTGCTGTAGTTCTCGACCCCGTGGAGAGGCATAAGAGCAAAAATATATGGTGGCATTAATTACTGCGGTCTTCTTGGAAATATTGTTCAGATGAGAGAAATTTTAGAAGTTTGTCGCAGCAAAGAGAGAGAAAGGTTAGAATTACAAAACTTTTAGAATATGTAATATTCTATATGTGTACGTTTTCTCTCTCTCTCTCTCATTTTTTTTCAGAAAACATTTTAGAAAAGTTATATTGAAGAGAAAAAACTTTTTCTTTTTAAAAATGGCGAAGATTGATTCATGGCTTGAGCCTTGTGCTACGCTGTGGCCGCGGTAGCCTAGTGGTTACGGCGTATGAGTTCGGCCTAGTGCCACTGCAGACCCCGTCGTGTAGAAGACCTGTAGCACATTAAATCTATCGAGGCTCAAGGGGTTTCCATTAGCGTGGTATAGAAGGTTAGAGAGAGAAGTGCCTGTATCGTCCTCTTCAGGTGACCTTGGCACAAAATTACAAGGTCCATCGCCAACATCTCTCATGTTGCTTTATAGTTTGTTAATATAAACGCTCATTTACTTTACTGCACTGGAAGCAGTGTTGTAACGTCCCCTCCCCCGCAATCCCCCCATCGCGTAGGGAAGCCAGGAATCTAGGGAGTCCGAAACTTATTGTTTTTCTATCCGCTGTAAGATACGTGGAGCCCAAAACCTGACTTTGCAGGAGGGGGGGGGGGTCCTAATATTCTCCGTTACGCCATTGATTGGATGGAATTACATTCCAAAGATTTCAACTGCGGTTTTTTGTTGGGAAAAAAGGTGGATGAATGTCCTCTACATTTTTCTAGCAATATCGTAAATTTCAATTTGCTACTGAGATTTACGATCATCATTGTAAGCACCCAAGCGCCATCTCAGAGTTCAAAACGACAAAATAGGGTTCATGCAATGAGTCAGAGAAGAAATTTATTTTACTCATTGCGGAACGAGACGAGAGTTATTGTACGGAAGAAATGATAAAAGAAATGAGATTGAGCAATTCATTAAAGATTTTAAAGGACCTGTGTTATATGAATCTCGATTCTTTTCATTTCAATTCCTACTATTTTAGTCCCTATATATATATGTAATGACTCCCTCTAGTATTTTTTAGATTAACTCCCTTCAAATATTTTCTAATTCTTTGGTACAATACTAATGCGGTAATCTTAATCTAATTGCTTTCGCGCGTTTGCAACCAATCGCGGCTCCCGTTAGAAAGGAGTTGCGCGACCTTTACCACCAGAATATAAACCCAGAGCGCTGTATGCTCACTCTCTTTGTTCTTTGTCTGCTCGCCAAAAGCATGTCATCGTCGCTGCGGCTTGTTTCTTCTGCTATATGTGTGCTCGTGCTAATTGGTTAATTATTCCAAATAATGTTGCATTTCATATATTTGTGACCATGAATAAAAGAAGATTGAAACTATAACCCAGAAAAAGTTTTCTGTCTCTATCAAGAAACAACCAACATAAATTGGCATACTTATCGGCAAACCTTCATATAAAGAACCAACACCGGCCACATTACAAAATAATTCGCCAGATTATTTATATATATATATCTTGTTCACATTTTCAATCGTTCATAAAATACTTTTTTTTCATCCATTCAAACTCAAATACATTTTTTAAAACTTGTAGTGGATGCACTTCTCATGTTCATACAGTTTTTTCAAATATTAACTCATAGCACGTTGGACTTCTAATCCAAAGGTCATATGTTTAGATCCCACCTGGGATGGCCTAATTTCTGAGACTGTGATTTTTTTTTTACTGTACTATTTGATTAAAATAATTAAATTTAATTAATGAATAAATAGTTCGAGAGAAACAAAAAAAAAATAGTCCAACACCATATATAGAATGGAAAATTGCGTTCTATTTTGTCCCTTAATATGTGATTCTGTGTCATATGTATATACATATAAATGACCTAAGTAGGAATTGACTTAGTTTCTTTTTATATTACTTGTTTTTTGTTCATTTAGTTTTGGGGGTAGCTTCTATATCGCAAATGGACTCCTTCATTGAAATTAAAGTGATTATATTCCTTCTTGAATTTCTATTTCCTGAGATAGTTTTGGAAATAAAAACTTTACAAATCAGCATACAAAGGTGTAAAAAATGATAAATATTGCATAAGCCTTTTTTTTTTGACTAAATGAGGCTTGGAAAAATAGAAGATATGAGTATCATAAAACTTGTTTGTAAAATGCATGTTTTTTTTTAATGAATTCAAATTATAGTTATATTATTACTTACAACATTCCTAATTATTTATTAACGTGAATTCAGGAGATCATTACATTCAATAGGAATTTCAAAGTATGTAGGTGATGTTAAATCTCATCATCATAACAGTGGCTACTTTGATATGGGGTCTACGTTCCAAAGTCGCATCCATTTGTTATATTAGTTTAAGAACGTTTTTAAAAACTATACGAACTAATTTTACCAACACTTTTAAAATTTATTTCCAAAAATTGAATTTTTAAAATGTGATAGCAAAGCCTTGGTCGAGTATGTCAAAATCTACCATTTGAAAAATAGTGTTCGAATTTTAATTTAAAGCATACTAAAACGAAAAAAAAATCTAAATTTTTCATCGAAAAATGACGTTACAGACAGACATTAAATAAAAGTATTATATATACATTTTTTTTCTCTTTAAATCTGTAATATTATATAATCAAGTACATTTTCAAATACAGTAGAACGTCGTTTATCCGAACGTTTATTATCCGGAGCGTCAAATATCCGGACCAAGAGAATCAGAGACCTTGCAGCGAAAAAACGAAGGTGTACAATGGTACAGCGAAAAATAAGTGATTATTTTCCACAATAAAGGTAAAAATGCGACAATTTGCACCTATTTTGCTTTTTCTTTAAGCACGTTTCCCGCGTGTGATGATTTTCAGTGTTCGTATAGTGTCCGGTTTCATATACTGCATGGATCGCATTCGGTTTTTGGTTACCCGAACAATCACGTATCCGAACGGTGTCCAGTCCCAATTGATTCTGATAAACGACGTTCTACTGTACAGTTGAGGTAAACAACCTAATGTTTTAAAAAAAATCCCAATTCAGAAAACTTTTTAATTAAAACCTTCTTCACACACACACACACACACACACACACAGTTCTACGTATTCCGACTAAATGAACTAGAACAATTTTTATAGCTTCATAATCGTCAAGTTATGGAGTAAGACTAATCAAAAAACAAAACGTAAGGCAGAAAAATTTAGAAGTTGGGTATCTCTATGGACTAGGATTTAAATTCTAGATTTATTATACATTACAATCTTTTTTTTTATTTAACCGCGCTGGAGAATATTGATAGGGAAAATTTCTCAACGCAAGGAAAATGGTTGCTTTTTTTATCAGATTCAACCGAAAATTAACAACGGAACCCTATATAACTGTCCAACGTCACTTGTATGAGAAACGTACGTGTTTTTTATGTTTAATAATACAGAAAAGACAATAACGTCTTTTTCAGCTCCTGAGCATATTCTTGACACACAGTTGACCACTAATGTTGAATATTTCTTCATTTTATGTTCTCAGGTTCGATAGTACTTACGATTACACAGTACGATTCAATTGACAAAAATCGGTTAAAAAATCAAATTTAATTTTTTTAGCTTAAATTATTCTCTATATACTTTTCTATAACCTGACAAAATTTGAAAGCTCTACACTAAAAAAAAACACAGAATTATGATAGCTTTTGCGTTCGCGTTTTTATTCACATCCCTATGGCAAATCAAAATTTTAAACTTACTTATCTCGGAAAGATAAAATATTTAGTTTGATTTCATTTAAAATGCTAAGGCTTTTTTTTTCTATTGAGCCTAATGCTTTGAATTTTTTTTACCTATTGCTAATAGTACATGTAACAAAAGTTGGAATGCATTTTTGAATGAAAGTAATACTTATTTTTTAAAATATAATTGAACTCAGAATTTGCACATTTTTTAAGGAATTTTCAATAAGCATTCCTAAAAAGAAGTCTTGTACGAATACCAATCATGTAATCGCAAAACCCATACCAACTATTGTTATAAATAGTTTGACGTACTTGTAAATCAAATCTCATGCGTGTACGTAAATTTTTGTAGGAGGAGTAGCATTTTAAAATCACTTCACAAATTTGAAGGTTTTTCCTTAAAAAATTAAATGCCTAACTTTTTATGAAATTTTGAGCACAAAATATGTTTTACATAGTATACACATAAGAGGCAACCAAAAAAATTTTGAAAATCCTTTAATTAAAATTTTTTGCCGAAATCGTACCATGTCCCCTTAAAATCCCTCTGTAACATCCATGGCGAAGCATTTTTCTATTGAAAAATATTCAGAATTAAAACTCTTATTTTTTTATTTAATTTATCAATTTTTATTTTTTAGCATAGAGCGAAAACTGCTTTTAAAAAAAGCATTCCATTATAACAATATATGTATAGATAACCTCGAATCGAAATCCATCGATTTTTTAAATGAGGCAGCCAATGATTAAAATACGCGTTTTCTAGTCAAAGAGGAACTGTGTTGGAAAAAACAATCATGTATTTATTGATGAAAAGGAAGTGATAGTTGTATTTATATTTAGTGTTGTACGTCAAAATGACGTACATTAGCATTCTAGAAATGATTTGCACTTTTAAAAATGTATTTATATATTTAATACGCACTGTATTAAATGCTCTTTAAAGAAAATCGGTCTTTTTTGTGTAAAGTTTGCAATAAGAGTATTTTTCTTTTTGTTTATATAATTATGATCAAAAGTATCCGGATTGCTTCCTTTAAAACACATATACAGTAGATATATCATCAGAGCAAATTTTTATCGATTGTTTTTATTAGTTATATAAACATGTGGGCAACACACACTCAAGAATTTATTATTTTTTTATTGAGCCTGAAAAATAAATGTGATTTTAATGAAAAAAAAAATAGCTTTTTCACTTCTCTCTCATTGATCTTTCAAGATGTCGAATTTAACTGAGCAAATAAAGAACACGTTTTAAACGTTGCAAAAAAATTTAATTACGTATTAGCCCATCGACAAATAAATTGGCGAAGATTTTCAAGAATTTTGGGCCAGAGTTTATCAACGTAAATACATCATAATACGTTAATATATAACTAAGGTTCAAGAGCACGAGTAGGAATGTTCGCTTCATTATTGGAAGTATGTTATAGTATTTTGCGAAAATGGTCGATGCGCTATGTAAGTAAGTACCATGATATCTTTGTTTTAATGTATTAAATGGATTTTTAAAAAGTAATAAAAAAAAATAACAAAATTAATACAGATTTCCAAAGTAAAACGACAGTACTTACTACTAATTTCATTAAATAAAAAAATAAAAAAAAATCACCGTTTTAAAAGTTGTCCCCAAATATTGTCATCGTAAACGCGAACAAGATTGTTCGTTCATGCGCGGAAAAAACTTTTCCAGTGTTGGCTACATTTCGCGGAATTTGGCAACGTCTTTTCATTTGACTAATTGGTCCACAGTATAATATGAAAGTACCAAAATAATTGTGACGTCATCCATTTTTTTCTTGTTTTCAATGTTTCTTGGATAATTTCTTCAAAAAGAAAGCGCTCTAAAAAATTTTATTTCTGACTTATATTGTTAATATTTTGTATTTTTTTTAAAAAAATTATTCTTTTCCTTTCGTTTCAAAATGGTACTTACGTATCAGCGTTATATCAGCAAAATTGGCGCCACGTGAATCGCGCTTTGATATCAAAACAACAAAGATTCTAACGTATTTTATAAGAAAAAAACCAATCAATGTAATTTAGATGGAAAATGGCACGATTCGAATGGCACCAATATGGCTGCGGTGACACGAATACGTTAGTCTCAACATTGCATTGGAATTTTCGAATGACTTCATATGTACCAAATGACACATTACAATAAAATTTCAAACATTTTTTTTTCATATTACTTCAAATTTTGCTAATGTTACATGATTCCGAAATCACGCCAAAAGATCTTCGGTGGCCAGTCTAATGTTATCACCGTAACTTGGCGAAAAAATCCGTAACCTACTCATATGGAATTAATTCCATATTTTTCTAGGACATTTTAATAAAGCTTTGTTTTTTAGAAAAGAACGATTAGGTTCTGTTTTAGTGCATATATTTATTTATCGCGGCATTTAGTATTATCCAAACCTATTGGTGACATTATATGAAACGAAGCACATGATTGCCAATTCAGCGCTAACGACACATGCGATAACTTAGCAACTTATCTTGAACGTTGGCGATTGCTGCGGTAATACATAAGTACCTTTATCGCCAACTTGGCAATTTTTTTTTTAATAGAAACTAATGCAGAATAATGAACTATAAACGCAATTTGGCACCCTTTTTTCCCTTCACTGCCAAAAGTGTTAATTAATCTAGAATTTTACCGAGAGAACTATAAATGAAAGAACTCTGAATTCGTTGAATGAAAACATTGCTAACAGGAACTTTTTCTTCAGAGCATGCTTTCCAAACTTTTAACTTCTAAAGAAGCAACTTAGCAACAAGGTTTCTGTGGGGAAATATCTCAATACAGGTGTATCATGAAAAGGAGGTAATCGTCTTTTTACGACTGATCGGGAAGATTTACAATAATCAAACGTGCTCGTGAACCGACGTTGTTTCAGTCTTAAAATCCAGCTGATTTTACTTTGTTTTATCAGTACAGGAACACATGCAAGTACTTTATGATTTTACTCGCATTCCCTGATGGACTGCTTGCGCAATCGTTTTTATGGGATTTCGGATTTATTGCACCGTACATTCTCTAAGTAAATCTTGGAACTGTTTAATGATTTTCGAAACAAATAGTTACACTTCTTGACAGCATGTATATGTCTAAATACTGACCGTCGTTAATTTTATTTTTCCTCCTACCGCCTTTATTAAGTACATGAAGCCGCTACGATGATGATGGCTTGACGGTTTCTTGTCTTTTATTTATATATAACTTACGTGTACGAAAGCAAATACACACACACATAGCATGTTGTGCAAAATAAGAGCACACACTCACAAAAAAGAACACGTGGGAGAATGTTCTGGTAAGTGTTTGAAATAAAATACCTGAAGCGAATAACAGATATTACGTAATACATTAAAAGATCTGACAGAAGTTATAAAAAATATACAAAAACTTTTGTGAAAAGAATTTTTTTAAATAGTTTTTCAAATAAAAAAAAAATCAAAATCAAAGTGCACTGTGAATATACGGTTTTATCAGATGGAAAATACGCCAGGCTTGGACTGAAGAGACATTGTTGTAAATGAAATATTAATTGTATTGATAGCGCTGCAAGTCATCCGAGAGATGTGTAGTTTGTTTTGCTAGTAGAGTCAGAGTTATGTAATGTTCTTTGTGCTATGTACTTGTCATCTGTGTTGTCTACGAAATAAACCAAAATACCAAAAGGATAGTGGGAATTATTGCAATGATATAAAAATATGATGGAAATAATCGTCTTACTGACCATAGAAAAAAGAAATATAACACAGACATTAAAAAGTTTCTGCAGGTACAAAAAAATCAGACTCGGAAGTAATAACAAAGTTCAATGAGATGAAGATTTCATTCGTTTTGAGTAGAGTTTGGAGAGTGTACGTTCAGGTGTCCACCTCGTCACTTGAGCGTGAGTGAGTGAATATCAACATCGCACTGCTCAGCTACTCGAAGGCTTTTGGTAACGGATATCGTAATTTTGAACCATGGTCAAGTGACGAGGATAACACCGGAGCTGACACCCCCTCTCGTAACTACCACGCCACACCAACTGGAGGACGTTTGAGCGCAGACAGATTTAACGTGCATTGGCCCCTAAACCTGGCGGGTCTTCAGCAGTACTGTCTCGAACGCATGAAATGCCAGCCACGAGTCCGTTACCTTGACCACTAGGCTAACGCGGTCTCACAATTTGATTCAGTAGCTGAATAGTTAAGGTTCATATCTAACCGTTGTGTGAATATAACGTTTAACGATGCGGTAGCTTATTGGTCATGATCCCGAGTTCGTGGTGTTACTTTAGTTGATTCGTGGATTCGAATCATGGTGCCACTAAAGACTTGGTTGTGCAGCGGAGTTGATACGCGTGAAATCGATCGGTGTTCAAAATTCTCCTGTTGGCGTGGTGAGGCGTGGCATAGTTGTAGGATGTCAACTTCGGTGCCTTCTTCGTTCTTTAGCCGTAATTCAAAAGGACGGGATGTATTTATTGCCTATGCTATTGGCAGATATGAGGTAATTCTAGATACTGTACAAAATTCTTACATACGTATGATTGTCAGAGCCACAAAATATATGCGTAATGACGACATACGGAATGCCTTAAAAATCAGGTGAATATTTAAATCTCATATTCAGAAAAATGCAATTAACTTCTATTGTATTTCCTTAGTTAATTATGAGATCTTCGCGACCAAATCTCGATTTAAGTAAATTTATGCTCTTTTCGTAATTTTCCTTGGTTAATGCAAACCCTTTTATAGCATTTAATGCTACTCCTCCAAGAGTAAACCCTTTAAATAAGCAAATTTTTGTACTTCTGTTAAACAACTGTTTTTATGTATGGCTGTTTGGAACTGACCAAAACTCAAGCCATGAAATTGAATCCCCAAAAAACTTATTTATATTAAGCTTAGGAAGTTTTACAAATTTAGATTCCGAAACAATTTTAGTTCCCTCACTGATAGAACTATCCAATGAGTTATCGGTATCATTTCTATTTAAATTCTTAGTACTTTCGTTTATAAATCTAGATACTATCGATAACCATTTTATTATATTTTCGGAATATTCCTCACTTGCCGAAACTTCCTTTTCAATTTCTTCCGAATTTATGAGCGATTCAATTTTTTCATTTAATTCCTTCAAACTATTCTGTTGAATCATATAATGTTCTTTGTGTTGTGTACATGTCTTCCGTGTTGTCTGCAAATAAACAAAATGATCAAAAGATGAACTGAATTATTGAATAGGGAATGAAAGATATATTGGCATTATGATAGTCTACCTGACCATGGAATATAATAACTAAGGAAATACAATAACTTCTTTAAGGCACTCCCATATACAAATAAAGATAATATGCTTATCTTAATCCCATACAATCCCAATATAAATACCAAAAGACCGAGAAGAATACTTCACGATTCTTACAATCCCCCTTAATTTTTTTTATTCTCGCAATAATTTTTATTATTGCATCTCAGTAATTTCATTTACCATTTCTCCTTATTAACCTCCTCATATTAAATTTTACTTACCCCACTGGACAAGCACCTCCCACTTTCTCTATTCCCAGCCTCCAGGGCAGCCAATAGGAGTCTATGTTCACGCTACCACCGACCAATCAGAGAGCAAGCTCTAAGCTCTCCCCCATGCTAAAAAAATTTCATCTCTACAGCAGTCAGATGAAGAATCATTGTCACACCCTCGGATGCCATCGTCTCAGCCAATAGCCATGATTCCTGTTAAGCAGAAAGAAAAAACCCCACCATCGCCATGTCCAACATCAAAGTCAACCAGGATATGCGACTGAGGACTGTTTCACAGTCCAGATGCCCGCATTACAACGCCATTCAGATATGAGGTACTAACTTATAGGTGTCTCTTCATCACTTGACCATGGCTGAAAATTACGAGGTCCTTTACCAGTATCTGTGTTGTTTCTCAACGTGACGTGTCATAATTAATTTGAATGTAACGTTAAAACTCCATATTTCTTATTATGATCTCAATTTTAATAATTAAATTTAGTTTAATACAATGAAGTGTATCATAAGATCTATCCTGACTTATGCACCGACTTTTCGTGATGAATGATTTTCGAGAGGAAGATCTTACGCTGCATTCTTGTTGGGATCCAAGTGAATGAATCATGGAGAAGAAGATGTAATTTGGTACTTTGTAAAATTTACAAACAACCCGATATTGTTAAATTCGTCAAATTACGGAGACTTAAATGAACTGGTCATCTGGCTAGAATGAATGAAGATCGTAGCTGCAAGAAAATCTTTCTGGTAATGCCCGTGGGAAGTAGACCCCGTTAAGATGCATTGGCTGCGTTAAAAAAGATCTAAATATTTTAAAGATTAAAAACTGGAAAACAGTTGCCAAAAGTAAAGATGCCTGGAGAAGGCCAGGGCCCACCCAGGGCTGTCGAGCCTTTGAAGAAGAATGAAGTGTATTAGAGGAATATACAAATTAAGGAGGTTTTTTATATATTTATGTGAAAGAGATTTATGTCTATATCAGAGTATTATATTTCCTTAGTTATAAAATTCCATGGTCAGATAGACTATTATAATTTCAATGTATCCTTCATTCTCAATTAATCAGTCCATCTTTTGGCAATTTGTTTATTTTGTAGACAACACAGAAGACAAGTACATAGCACAAAGTACATTACATGACTGACTCTACAAGCCAAACGAGTATACATCTCTTGGATGACTTGCAGCGCCATCTGTACATTTAATATTTAATTTACAACACAGACATTTATTTGAGTTTTTTCCGAATTTTTTCGAAATATTCTATAATGCTTTTGAAAGCTGGGAAAAAAAGAAATGTAAAATTATTTTCCCTAAGAATGATCATTTGAAATTATGAGGTCCGCCACTGTACAATCAAGGAATCAGGTTTCAAAATCCTGGCGTAATATGTTACGAATTCTACGAACCAGTTCAGGTGACTTCCTCGCCTTTTAACCGTTCACAGTTGTCTTTATGGCTTAGGGCATCATCTATTCAAAAATAAATCACACGTGTCTGTTAGCCAAATTTTTTTCTTAAAACTTTTGTCTACAAAATAATCTGTTTTCCAGAACGACCTTAACTGAAATCAGCTAACGAATCGGAGCTTTATTTTTAGGAAATTCTGGAATTACATCAGGTTGATAAACATTTTAGTATCGAACGTTTTAATTACAGATACCTAGTATTTTTAAGATAAAACTATTACAAACCACAAAACAGATAATAATACTGAACATGTTAGCGCCTGATCTGAACAACGCGTGTATAGTTTTGGACTGTAACCTACATTATATGTTATCAATTTTCGAGAAAATTCTATCTGAAACAGAATCCATGCATACAAAATCAGCTGTTCAAGTACACATCAAATGACAATTCTTGTGCTTGCATATATATTTGATAGTTTTCATTTGAATTTTAAATTCTAGACATTATCAGAGTTTGAAGTGCTTAACCTTCAGATAAGAAAGCTTAGAGAATTTTGTAAAGTTGAAATTACTAAGTAGATTTTGTCATAAAAGCGAGTTTTGTATATATCTTTCAAGTGTTCTCACAACTTCTATATCATAAGTACATATTCAAATAAGTGCATTTACACTTGTGTTCAAGTGCACACACATATTTATACATTTGGTTACCAGCATATTAATGAATATGTTGGCGCAGCCAAATATGGGCTTTGCTCGCCAACAAAGTCAGCCAAATCTATATTCCATTTTTTTTGTATGTTTTTACTTTAAAGTTTATTAAAAGTTTGACGAGTTAGTTGTAAAATGCAAAGGCTTACGTAGTATGTCAAGATTAGCTGCTTCCAGACACTCTACTGAGCAATTACAGGTAGAGGTTAGTACAGCTGAAATGTCTTTGAAACGCGAATAAAGGGGTGTAAATGAAGTTGAAATACAAGTTGAGTTGTCGTTCTACTCATTAAACAATGACTCAAAATCATGAGGTCCACTTGCGTTATTCTGGTTCGACATTATTTCTAAGCAAATTAATGTAAGTTAGTGTTTTTGAGAATGTCTGCATATCTGTCAAATGTAAATTAACAAAAAAGTTGTTGCAACAATGAATCAAAGGTTATAACTCAAGGTAAGAATGTTAAATCTGTTTAATTTTTGATCAAAAAATTATAGAAGGAAGCAGTGGTGAGAGTAGGAAAAATGGAGAAAAAATGGAAACGTGAAAATAAAAATAAAAAGTTAACGAATGATAACTAAATAGTTACTTTCCTGATGTTATTTGGGTTTTCAAATTAAAAAAAAAAGATTAAGTGTAGTGCTTTAATTAAAATTAATTTGAAGCAAAAGGCATTAGAGAGAACTAAAAAAAATATAATTATAAGAAAACTTTGAATTATTTGGAATATTATATTTTTAAAAACATATTTGTATAATTGGTTTAAATATTTTAAGACTAAAACTATCTGTTGTGTATATTTTTTTCAGAAAAAAACTTTCTTCAAAAAATTCATCTTACCCTCCTTTGTCATTTATTTAAAAGATACATTAAAGTTGTCTTTTCTTTTGTTGAAATATGAAAAATATTTTGGATACATTATTTTAAAGGTCTGAGCACAAAAATAATTTAAATATATGACAAAATAATATTTCTAATTACTCGAAAAGAGTTACGAATATTTTTGAGAATAAGTTTGAGTAAAATTTTGAGTCGACTATCCCTCCTAAAATTCGCGAAGTTCGAGCTAAAAAGTAAGTTTTAGAATTTTGCATCTCGTGTCTTCTGAAATAGTTAGTCTTATGCTCTATCTTACTTCAACATGAAGAAAACTCTTTTCCCGGAAAGAAATTTTTGTTTTTTAAAATCTAATATGAGTATTTCTAATAAAAAAAACATTCTTGTTTCAGAGTGTCCTTCCCCCTTTTTCAATTCTTACTATTAGTTCACACTCTCTTTATATTTATCATGTTCAAATTTTCAATCGATCATAAAATGCATTTTAAAATAATTGAGCTGAAATTTTATATACACGATTATTTTGAATAACAATACAGTAATTTAATTATAATTAATAAAAATTGATTTATTAAAACTAATTATTCAAAGAATTATAAATATAGCCACCTTGGCATCATTTTTGGTGACTTGTGTCAAAACTCGAAAAGGGTTTTTCCCCTCACATTTTAAAGCGCTCATTTGAGCTAAAATTTTCTATACACTATTATTTTGAGAAACAATACGATAATTTAATCATAATTAATTAAAATCGACTGAAATTATTTTTTTAAAGAATTACAGATACAGCTATGTTGGCTTCATTTTTAGCGACCTGGGTCAAAACTTGAAAAGATTGTTTTTTTCCCTCACGTTTCAAAGCATTCAATTGAACTGAAATTTTATATACACGATTGTTTTGAATGACAATGCGATACTTTAATGATAATTAATAAAAAATTAATTTCCACTTAATATTCTGTCCTATGTATATACATATTTATATTAATTGTAACTATTTAATAAAAAGCAACTAAAATTTTTTTTCGTTGATCTAAGTAGGAATTGACTTGAAAATTTTTTTTGTACATTACTTGTTACTTTTAACGTAAGCTGAGTAATAAGCAAAGCAAATTAACAGTTTTTGGTACTTTTTTCCTTTATAATTATACCCAGGGACATCTTAAGGCAGCTGTTCTTAAACTGTGGAAACGTGCAGGGACGTCTTAAGATTTCCTGAGGCTCTGGGCCCCTATGCAAAATTAGGCCCTACCTGAGATTTTTAAAAGCAGGCAGTATATAGCATGCATTGTCAAATACTCGTTCAAACGGTCATTAGAAACACACAAATGTGCACGACTCGCAGTCTCACAAACCTAGGCACAAATCGGCTTGACTGATGGCCGCAATTTGACTCAATGATTGTTTATGGTATTAGGCTTAGGTTTTGACATGGACAACGGTCATTGCATAATAATACAGTCTTGCCACTTTTGCCAGTTGATATGCAGTTTGAAATTCCCTGTTTTTCGGGCAATCCCCTGTATTTGACGATTAAAATTATCCGGATGATGATCTTTTTAAGACAGAGTCGAGAACGAAACTTAGCCTCCACTAAGGGTGAGGCCCTGGATTCGGGCCCAGATGGCCCATGCCTTAAGACGTCCGTGGACACCTGGGGGTTCGCAGCGTCTTTCTAGGGGGGCCGCGAAAGTCTCTCGTTTAATGTTAAGGTTTCCCACTTTTCAGACTCTGAAAGGCCTCATGGAAAGATGCGCCATCCTAGACAAGATTACTTTATTGCGCCCAATGAAAAAACTCTATTAGAGCATGTATTCCAATCAAGAATATTAACTCAGTTTTGTTATTGTTTGTAACGTAAAACTCTCTTTCAAAAAAATATAATATTTTCAAAACAATATAGTAAGAACACATTTGCAAAGATCAAGAACTGAATTTATAATCTTGGTATTACTGAAGGAACTTGGAAATCACTCAGCCATGTGTTGGAAATAAGGAAGGGTTGTGTTCAAAATCTTAAGAGTTCGCAATGTCAGGCTGAATACAAAAAGGAGGGTCGTGGTAATCGAAAGTTTAAGAACCGCTGTCTTAAGGCACGGGCAAAAGGGCCCAGCCCTCGTCTTGTTCTCGATTCAGGCTCAATAAGATGATCCAAATCATTTTAACGGTCAAATGTTATTTCCGGAAATATTCTCTGAAAAACCGAGAATTTTGAACTATATGTCGACTGGTGTAACGTACGCCCCTGCATTGAGGGGGGCCCAGGGATTTTAGGATGCCCAAAGCTTGACCGACTCCAAGTACATATTTGGGCTTGGGGCACAAAACCTGAGTTTGCAAGGGGGGGGCTAGTATTCTCCGTTACGCCACTGGTCAAGACTGCCTTATTATGTGATGACAGTCGTCCATACATAAGCACCTAGGCCTACAACCATACACCATCATTACTCATTTAGTTCAAAAGGCGTAAGTCTCGGTTGAGCTGGTTTGTGCGGCATTTCATTTATTTCCATACATATTTATTTGATTCAAATTACCATTTCTACGAGTATTTGACAACGTCTGTTATATACTGTATACTTTTAAAAGTCATAGGTGTGGCCCACTTTGTGTTGGGGTTCAGAGCCTCAAGAAGTCTTAAGACGTTCCTGACTATACCACGCCATTTTTATACCAAAGGGGGAATTTCAGCTTGTTTCTTTTCCAGACCCTAAGCTTTTATATGACTACTACTTTTTCCAGATGGCCGTGGTAGCTAAGCGGTCAAGGTATCGGATCATGGCTGGCGTGTCATAAGCTCGAGCCCAGTACCACTGAATACCCGCCGTGTAGGGGTGAGATGCATGCTAAATCTGTCGAGAGCTCAAACGTCCTCCTGTTAGTGTGGTGTGGTAGTTAGAAGAGGAGGTAGCCAGATCAGGTGTCGTCCTCGTCACTTGACCATGGTTCAAAATGACGAGGTCCATCGCCAAAAGCCCTCGAGTTGCTGAACAGTGTGACGTTAATATTCATTCACTCACTATTATTTCCGGGGGAAAAAAACCGAATTGAACTGGTGATAAAATGAGGAAATTATATTACTCATAAAATTCTCAAAGACGTCAAATGGCAATGTTACAGTATAACGGTAACGAGTTTTTTAAAAATCGGTTTGCCAAAGCAAAAATATGATTATATCTTGCGGCGATACATCAACAATAAATCTTCCTAAATTATATTTAGGCAGCTATTGTAATGTTAATGAATTCAAAGCTACAGCAATTGCATTTCTCAAACTATAGCTGCACTAAGGTCTATTGATTAATTTTTTTAGCTTTTTATTTTAAGTGTTGCTTCACTATAAAGACTCTTAGCAAAATCCCGTGACAGCAGTAGCCAAGTGGTTGCGGACACGAGCTGGTGAGTGAGTGATTTTGGGGTTTATTGGCGCAAGAGCCGATTTCGGCTATACTGCGCCAAACATTTGTTTTAATATCTGTGGTCTAGACGGGAAGAGAAAGAAAGAATGAATTGAATGACAAGAAAGAGGGTCGAAAATAGAGAAGGATCACTAGGGTACCCTGGTTCGTGAAGCCCGTGTTTACCAAAGACAGTAAACCCCGTGGGAAAAGGAAAAGATGACTAGGGCACCTCGGGATTGTGACACCCGTACTCACCTAAAGAAGGTGAGCCACCTGAGGGGGACACGAGCTGGTGGGCGATGTAGTTTTCATCAGGTTTTAAATTCGAGTACTTGTTCTAGTGTCGGTTTTTCCATTGGGTGCTTGGGGTGGGGGCCTGGAGGTGCCCAGAAGGGACCGGATAAGCTGGACTTAACCAGATTTTCTGGTTATAAATGTCTATCCTTCACTACCAAGGGGGTCTGTAGATCTTCTGTGCCCAGGGCCCGAAATGAGCTTAAATCGGAACTGAGTAGTTCCACTAAAAATTTTTTTGTGTTAAGAGGTTTATACAAATTAAATCAGTCCAGGCTTAAGGACGTCATGTTAGTAAGGCGTGGATGCTTAGAGAATATGGTGCCAAATCAGGTGTCGTCCTCGTCTCTTGACCGTGGATCACAATTACGAGGTCTGTTGCCAATAGATCTACTATCGCTTGGAAGCGTGTTGTTGATAAACAATAAATCAATTGGCTAAATTTTCTGAATTCTCTCTCTCATTGAACTGATACATGTACGATTTTTGATCAAAATATAATCCTTTTCAAGATGATCTTGGAAAATACAAGTATTAAGTGTAAAAAGCAAATGGGAATTACATTTGCGAGAAAAATGGACTGAACACACAAAAATTACTTTAATGTTGTTTGCAGAATTCACAATTCGTAAGATAACTGAGTTAAACTCTATTATCTAAATCACAACGTCTTTATTTTGGTGTGCAGGACCCGCCTAAGTAGCTCTAACACTATGTTCCAAAATAGCATCATTTTCGGAAAAGTCCACTCTTCCATATCCATGTGCTGATTATCTCCCTTTTCCATATACAGCTATGATGAGATATTTTTTTTTTTTTTTTGCTGGACTATTTGTTCAGCTCCACTGATAATGATAAGGAGCTATATTTTTTTTGTTATTGTCAGTTCGTTAATCGGAACGATATGCGACAAATTTTGTTCTATATTAATCTTAATTGTGGCACAAAAGACTGATAGCGGTTTCTGCGAAGGTCAACTAAGTAGTACTTCCAAGAACAATGTTATGTGAAATATATATTCAAGATACAAAATCCTTTCTTTTTATGTAGGATCCAACATTCAAATTTTTGCCATTACTTAAACCAATGCATGCAGTATTAAGAAATAATTTCTTTGTAATTATGTAGCTATGTAAGCTCATATATATAGACACCGTTGGATCATAATTAAATTCATAAATATGAGTTCATTTCTTCTTAAGCTAAACTTGACGAATACTTATACTCGAAGGGAGTGATTTGGTAAATTGAACTCTAAGAAAATAAATATTATTTACCTTTTAAATGAAGTATCTAAGTGGGGTGGGGGGAGCTATAGATCTTGAAACACACTCACACATTCTTTAGTATGAAGAAGGTTTACTCGAAACCTTTTCCTAAGTTAATCCTAAGTTGTGAGAATTCTAACAATTTCAATGTATCAATATCTACTGAAATTTCGTAATACACTCGGGTAGTGTTTCTTTTTCTCTCTTCAGATCTGTTTAACCAGATCGTAAATCAGGTGCATATCTGCCAGCTCAGTGTTTGTAAAATATCCCATACTCCTCTAAGAGCTACGACAGCTCAAATGACTACGGTATAATGCAGGTGTTTCCTTAAATCAGGGGTGACTAATCTTTTTGAAAAGAGTGCCACTATCTGATGGAAAAAAACATTATGCGTGTCACTCATAACTTTCCCAACAAAAATAAGATTATGAAAAGAAATAAAAATGTTACTTATAGGCTTGTTGCGGAATTTTTACGCAAAGAGCGCATATTTTATGCAAGTCTAAGTTGTGGACATTTAAAAATAATATAATAAGTAAAACAAGGTACAAACTTAAGTTTTATTGTTAATTTTTTTTTTTTTCAGTTTCTATCAGTTACGCTAGGAATAAAAATAAAATGAGTAACCAGAGAAATTTAATTCTAAATTATTATTAAACAGTCAGTTTTTTAATGTGGTTTTTCAATTTGTAGGTTTTTACTGAGTATTCAATCTGTAGATTTTTTACTGAATAATCAATTTGTAGATTTTTTACTGAATAATCAATTTTTAGATTTTTTACTGAGAATTCAATTTGTAAATTTTTTACATTAGAATTAGTCCTCGAAGATGCTAACAAAATTGGTTTGTTTTAGGTGTGTATCAGTTTATCTTTTTTTCTCTAAAATCGATACAAAACAAGATATCAATCATTGGCATGACCAAGTAATTTTAGCGCGTTTTTCACATGTTGAATTTTACAATAATGCAACTAATGAACTTTTAACTAACAGAAAGTAGTACTGTATCACTCCTCTAAATGCAATAAATTTACTAGGTAAAATTTGAGAAAATTTTGTTATAAACTTGCGAAATTCAGGAAAATTTGTAGGAAAATTCGGGAAAACTATGGGAAAATTTAAATATGATTCGGCTCATCTAGGGCACAAATGCGACCCAATGCCGAAACCCCGAGGTCAATTGGTTGCTTATTGGCTGAGAAAAGGTACGACAAAATATAGAACGAAGACGTAGACGAAATTTGCGTCCTAATACGCTTTTGTTCCACTACGTGGAAAACGCGCTAAAAAGCAAAAGTGTGTTCGCAAAAGAAGATATATGATTAATCAGGATTGGGAAAAAGAACAGTCTTTTCCTTGTAATATTAAATTTAAGTTATTTAAATGTCTCATAGTATCGGTAAGAAAAGCTAAATCTCGATTAATATCTTCATTCTTGCGAAGCAAGCACTCACCGGGCAGTTCATTGTTTTCTTCCAGATATTTTAAAACACGCTTCCTCAAATTTCAGAATTGAACGAATGCACTTCCTTCGGAAAGCCAACGCACACAACAATGAAGGAGTGTTGTCTACATTATATAATTTTCTATCGTAATTTAATCAAGTGTATTTAAAACAAATTTTGATTTTTGTTTTGTCTGAGGCAACCACCTTTCAGTAAAACAGTAAAAAAAAAATTAATAATTATTATCTTTTCGAATGTTTTAATTTTTCAATAAGTATTCGCGTACCACTCTTACAACTCAACCGTGCCACGCGTTGGCCACCCCTGCCTTAAATGCTCATCTGAACAACGCCACCTTGTGCCGAACGAAGACGTTTCCGATCATGGGTTGCTATACTGAATCCTTGTGTCCTCCCTCCCCTTGAAACTTGTCCCAAGGATCCTGGGACACCCTGTTTTTATTATTGGCTTTTTTAAAGAAATCATTGATGCCAACACTCGGGTATAACAAAAAACTAATTTTTTTTGTCAACGTTAAAAGTTTTCTCTTTAATTCCATTTTTCATTGTAAACTTTTGAAGATTCAAATTCGATTCGAATACCCCCAAATTAATAGAACTATTACCTGATTCCTCTAATTTATTGAGAGTACACTCACATGTCCATAAATTAAGGATAATTCAGAATCACACAGAAATTGAACTCTGAAATAAAAATTTCACGTGTAGAATTATCACACACATCTTGAAGAAGAATACTCAAATTACAGGAAACCACCAGTTGGCGCGGATAGTACGTCACAATGACGAGAGTGTAAGAGAGGGGTATATAAGGAATGGTGGCAAAGAAGTAAAATTGTTCACAAGCACTTTAAAAGCATTTCAGTGCAATAACCGCATAGTTATGGCACAAAGGAAGCATTTGGATGATTTTTTACGTGGTAGAATTATCGGACGACTGGAATGTGGACGTACCCAACTGGAAGTATCCGAGGAACTTGGAATCGCCCAGAGTGTCATCTCCAGGCTTTGGCAACGATTCCAGGATGAGGGTAATGTGAGTAGATGTTACAGCACAGGTCGCCCCCGAGTTACAACGCCGAATGAGGACCGGTATTTGGCAGTTACTGCCAAAAGAAACAGACGGAGCACAGCATCAGACCTATCTCGTCAGCTCTCTTCAGCTACCGGTACGACAGTTTCAAGGCAGACCGTGTACAGACGCTTAGGACACATTGGTCTATAGGCTCGTAGGCCTGTCAGATGTGTTCCCCTTACCACAACTCACTGTCGCCTGCGATTAACCTGGAGTAGAGAGCATGCATTGTGGACACCGCAACAGTGGTCTTGTGTGATGTTTTCCGTCGAGTTCAAGTTTAGTTTGCAGTCTGATTTTCGCCGGACTTTCATATGGAGAGCGCCAGGTACCCGTTACCACCAAGAGAACACCATTATACGACACCGTTACGGTGGTGCAGGATGGCTCGTTTGGGTAGGAATTATTCTTGGTTCCAGAACTGACCTGCATATTCAGAGTGTAACGATGACAGACCACATCTATCGGGATGTCATTCTGGAACAACATGTACGTTTGTTTCGGGGTGCCATAGGTGCTGAATTTCTGTTTAGGGATGACAACGCCCGTCCTCACCGTGCAAACATTGTAGACGAATGCCTTCAATCGGAGGATATCACCCGCATGGATTGGCCAGCATACTCACCGGACTTGAATCCAATAGAGCATGTGTGGGATATGCTTGGCCGACGAATTGCAGCCCGTCAACCCCCTCCCACCTATCTACCGGAACTTCGGAGGGCATTGCTGGATGAGTGGTGTAATATTCCCCAAGATCAGATTGATAATTTGATACTCAGCATGCGTAGGCGTTGTAAGGCCTGTATTGCATCGTCCGGGAGACATACTCCGTATTAACCATCATACTAACCATGTTATACTGTTTTTTGTAAATAGGTTCTTGTTTGAAATTTGCTCCAGGGAGTAAAAATCGCAATTTTTATTAATTATGTCAAACAGATAGCATCTTTTTTGCTCTTTACCTTTTGTTTAATGAATAGACTTTAAAAATAAGTCAAATTTGTTTTGCTTTGTCTCTTTCTTTGCCTGAACTTCATTATCCTTAATTTATGGACATGAGTGTATTACATGTTACCAGATTGCTTATTTCTTTTTGAATTAATCTCTTGTTTCCATATGTAGAATAAGTTAACTATGTTACATTATAATGCCGAATGGATCTTTAGTTTTACGCCAAGGCTCGGCAACCTTTCAGCTGTGGCGTGCCAAACCAATCTACCAATAGGATTCAGCGTGCCACACAATAAGACATTTGTGAAACAATTCGATTCCCGTAAAAAAATGCATACAGAATTAGAGAATAGAGGTCAGTAATTTAGATTTACAGTTTCATTATATATTAGTTATGCATCATTTAGAGATGTTTCTCAAAAATAAACAGCATAAAATATAACTATTTACAATGCAAGACTATTAAATATACAAAAAAAAAAATGAAATTGCACATATTTATTAAATAAGAAATAAACATAAAATATAACTATTTCCCTTCATTACAGTTAAATAAAAAGATAAATAAAAACTTTAATACGAACTTAGTGTTTATGCGCCACTCCCCTTTCATATCGCCAAATCAGGGGTGTATAAGTGTATAATATGTGACTTTCAATTTGACACGATTCAAGAGCAGTTGTTAAACTATTTCTTTGTGGACTCGAAATATTTTTTGTATGATGATAGATTTTTTTTTACTTTGATATGTAGAACTTATAAAGTGGAAAGCAGATATTACATGTAATTCTCTCTCTTCAAACAATTAAAGTGTCCGCGGTAGCCAAGGGGTCTAGGCATCGGATCATGGCTAGCATGTCATGAGTTCGATCCCAGTACCACTGAAGACCCGTCGTGTAGAGGAGCGATGCACGTTAAATCTGTCGAGAGCTCAAACGTCCTCCCATTGGTGTGGTGTGGTAGTTAGGAGAGGGGGTGCCAGCTCATGTGTCGTCCGCGTCACTTGACCATGGTTCAAAATTATGCGGACCGTCCCCAAAAGCCCTCGTGTAGCTAGCTGAACAGTGGGACGTTAATATTCACTCACTCACTCAAACAATTAAATCTCTCCAGCAATGGCATTCAATAATTCAGAAAATAGCTGCAAATTTATCTTTTAGAGTCATCTTTCAGATTTTTTAATTCCGTTAATGTTCATAATTTTAAATATCTTTGTCAAATAAGGTTCATACAAATTCATCAACTTTCAGCCACTCAAAAATTGATACTTTTAGAGAGCAGTGCAGAGTGCCACTGAGAATTGTACCGCATGCCACAGCTTGCCGACCCTTGTTTTACACGATTATGCAAAAAATTGTTTGTAAGGGAAGGTGTCAAAGTTTTATCAATAGGGGGTGGTAAACAGATATGTATGTTATGCAAAGTTAAATATGTTAATAGAGATACCTTTTTTATCTTAAGTGTTTCAAAACTTTCGGTCAAACTCTGACTTTAAGCGAAAACAGTTTTATAAAATCTCTATGTACATTTTATTTTCTGTAACCTTTCTAAAACAATGCAAATGATGTTCAGAAGCATTATCCAATAGAAACATTAATCTTAAATGTAGATTTATAGATTGCATGTTAATGTATGATTAATCCAAATTAAAATAAACAAATTGAATTAATTAGTCTATTCAACTTGACCGGGATTATTGTTAAAGCTAATAGCTAACGTCTAGCTAATTGTAGGGTTAATTTAATGTAAGAACATTTTTTACTAACTTGTTAATTATCGTCTTTTTTAACTCTGTACTATCTTTTACTTACAGACACCCTTATTCTTTGTTGAGTCACTGTTATTGTACTAGTACAACAAAGATTTTGTTCGAGCTTTTTGATCATTGTAAAATCATTAATAACATCATTGTAATCCATTTCTATGGTAATATCATTTTGAGCGCTTAGCAACATCAAACTGTTAAGCTTTTTTCATTTTCCTCAGTAGATCTCATTTCAGTCTTTACTCTCTTAAGAACAAAAATGCTTCTCTCATTACTCGCTAGGTGGTGGTACCTTTGCTGAAATATTAATTTTTTCATTTTTCGCCCTCTAATTTCGCCCTCTAGGCGCCCCCAAATCCTTTGCGCCTAGTGTGTATAAACGGAAAAGCGATCCTGGGGATAGCCTAGGTCTAGTCACGTCTTAATTTTTCTTGTGTTCTTGGGTCTATATTCTAAAGCAGGGGTGGGCAGACTTTTCCAGGGTACGGGCTACTTCTAATTTTTTCAAGATGTTGCGGTCTACCCAGTGGGGTAGGTGTAGTGAGCTGAAAGAAAGTATGCAATACAGTTGGACCTCCATTTTACGAACCTCTATTTTATGAATTTCTCTACTTCGCGAACTTTTTCCTGGAACCGAGAACATTTTGCGCTTTTCTTCGTAAAATAGCCTCCAAATAGCGAAGTGCATTTTCTATTCAACTTAATTTTCTCTATCATTCCATTTTTTTCCTCCGTGTTTTTAAAAATACCTTATTTACTCGAATCTAAGCCGCACACTTTTCCCTCAATGTTGATGCTACTGAAAAATCGGCCAATCGAAGGGAAAAAAATGTATTGGATGGGTATTTAGAGCTATTTTATATATACAGATTCATGCAAGTATTTTAAAGTTTTAATACTGATAAAATAACTAGTCATTCACTTCTTTTAGTTTTCCTTTTAAATTTATTTTAATTTCGTAAAATTGGGATATCGATAAATTACATTTTAGACTATTTTTCAATTTTCACAATATCTTGTTGAGAATTTGGGGGTGCGGCTTAGAATTGATGACGGCTTAGATCCGAATAAATACTGTATTTCCTGACCTTCGTATGATGGAACGATTATTAAGTCTTAGTGAAGGCGGTCACCCCAAAATGTCTTGGCGGTCCACCTGTCGATCGTGATCGACTTAATGCCCACCCCTGTTCTAAAGTATACCTCCACCTACGACTCTTTGAAGTAAAAAATGTGTGTCATACGCTGTCCCATACTTGTACAAACGGTAACCAGTAACAAATAAATGCTCGGGACGCCCAAACCGACAAGACTGACTTCCACCTTTCACCTAAATTATGATAGGCCTTGACGGGATAACGGAAGCGACATAATAATACAATCATGCCACTGTTGTCAGTTGGCATGTGGTTCGAAATTCCCAGTTTTTCGGATAATATGTACGGGAATAACACATTCTATGATTAAAATTATTGCGATCTTGAGCTTACTCAGGCCGAATCGGGAATGAGACGAGCAGTGACGATTTAAGCTCATTTCGGGCCCTGGGCGCAGAAGATCTACCTACTCCCTTCGCATTGGTTGATTGAAATTTATTACCAGGGGGGGGGGACCTGGTTAAGTTCAGCTTATTTGGGCACTTTCACACCCTTCCGGACCCCTGGCCGCCCTTCTCAAACGCCCAATGGGTAAACCGGCACTGAAGACGAGACACTGGTTTTGGGCCCAGTTGGCTTATGCCTGTTTGTGCCAGTATAATTCGCTCGCGTAATTGTGATGAAGGCCCAGTGGTCAAGTGGTAGCGTTTCGTGCTTCCACGCAACAGGTCCGGGTTTTATCCCCGGGTGGAGCAATGTCGACTGAGCCTTTCATCCCTACTGCAGTGGGTCGATAAAATGAGTACCAAGCTTGCTTCGGGACTTGAACACTGGGGGTCTCGTTTCAGACTGACCACCTGATCGGGACATCTGCTCATACACCTCAGCGCCCAATGGTCACGTTTACAGGGATGGGCACAGTAGGCCCTGGCCCTGTTGGGCTGTTGCGACACTGAGTTTGAGTTTATAATTCTGGTAACGATCCAAATGAAAACAAAAGGGAGTTTCAAAGAGCGGGAATATGTAAGCATTTATCTCGACAATTTTCCCACTGGATAGGAAATAACCATTAGTTACCGAATATAAACAATTCAGATTGGGGCAGTGCCAATTTAGAAGAGACTAGGCACCACTTTCTCCTTCAAGGTCCCCCGGCTCTAGTGATGTGCAAGAAGCACGTGTGCACGCACCTGCAGGTTAACTAATCATAAAAAAAAGGTCTGTCCCGGTCGAAACAATAATTGCGCGATTTTTATCTGACTCGCTGAAGCAATTGTCGTACCGGACGTCCACAAGGTTTTCCAGCAGCCATTGTGCGGGACGACTGGGCCATTGAAAAAAGCCCCATGCGCGGTCACTGCTTGTGCGCCTAACGATGTCTCTTTTATTATTATCATATTTCCTTCTTTTCTATTCAGAAAGGGTGTTTATTGTTCTCGGAGGGATTTTTTTGAAAAATAATAAATAAATAAATAAATAAAAAAGGGACAAGAGCAATTGTTGAGCGGCGGTTCGCTGCGACGAAAGCGAAAACTGTTTTCTTGTCTTTGAGGTCTAGAAGTTGCTCAAAAGTGTTTTGCCTTTTTAAAAGAAAATTGCGAGAGTTTAACCTGGAAGATTTTTTTTAAAAGGGAAGGATTTCGTCACGAATGGAGAGGTGAATGGACGATAAATAGTTTTCTTCTTGAGTTTTGTTTTGTAAAATTATTTTTTTTTTTTGTGAAGAAAATTCCTTTGGAATATAAATTTTGACAAAAATGTGCTGAAGTAAAATGAACAGAATTATTTTTGCTATTAAAGTGTTGATTTTACTTCGAAGTAATTTTACTGCAGTTTTCCAAGGTAAATGAAATCCGAACAATCCAGATTTCTATGGCTTCTAGCACCATGGTGCCCAGAGCATCTTATTCAGAGGAGTAACGGGAAATATTAGGCCCTCCCTGCAAAGTTAGATTTGGCCTTTAATATTTTATAAATTGGTTAAATACGCACTTGGTGTCAATCAGGCTTTGGGCATCCTAGAATCCTCACCCTCCCCACGATGCTAGGGTGTACGTTACGCCGCTGATCTTAATAATAAGAGGATCGCGAGTTCGAAACTTGATTCCAAAAAATAATAATCACGTGAAATTAATATTTTTGCACAAAAAAAAAAACTAATAGGTTTAAAATCGTTTGTACGGCAAAAATCTGAAAACTCAAATGATAGCTTTGATTATTATTTGAACTTTTGAGATTCTTCACACTTATTTCATTGTTCCACTCTAATTCAACAGTAATCCAATTAAACTCAACGTTTTCACTGAAAAAGAAAAGGGAGAGGGAGGGAAGTGGGAGTAACATCGCACTATAAAGAAATCTGGGATTATTGACGAAGGACCTCGTAATTTTGATCCTCGGTCAAGTAACAAGGTCAACACTTGAGCTGATAACCCCCTCTCCTAACGACCACGCCAACGAGAGGACTTTGAGCCTTGACAGATTAAACATGCATCATCTCTATACGGGGTTTTTCGGTAACACTAGACTCAAACCAGTGATGCACACAGGAATTTTTCAAGGGAGGAGGGGGGGGAGGCTTCGATGTCGACCATCCACCATTCTTGTATCTTACCCCAACACGTCGTCCATCATATTCCTTTGATTTTGTCGATTTTCGGGAACAAAAAACAGTAAAAAAAGCTAATTGAATAAATAATTAGCATTAATTAATAAAATTAATTATTAATAACAAATAATAAATTGAATTTTACGTACTACGTACATAGGATTATAATCAATCGAAAAAATATTAAGTGCTAAGCGAGGTGGTCCAGCCCCGGTGGCACACACAAGGGGTGGACCCCCTTGTGTGTGCCATTGCTCAAACTGATGACACGGCGGCCACGAGTTTGTGACCATATTACTTCTGCGTCCCCAAGAGAGAGTGGGAGTGAGATGCCCGAGTGGGATCACACTTTTATTTTCTATTCTGTCATTCTTTCAGTATGAGTCTATGTAGTAATCCCATACTTGCGTTTTAATACAATACAGTTTTAAGCGTGAGGTTATTCGATTAAGGCTCTTAAATCATTTCTTCCGACTTCATATTGTTGATCAAAATTCATGTTCTAGAAGAGTTTTTTCGATTGGGGGCAATTTAGTGATTTAGTCTAGTATGGCACATTTTTCAATTTACAGATGTTTCAGAATCTACAAGAGATGGAAATCTCAACGTTCCATGAGAGACTCAGCGGATCCCCCAGAAAGGCGCTGTGCACCCCCAGGGGTCCACGGACCACAGTTTAAGAACAGCTGGTCTAAGGAATTTCAAATGTCCATGCATCTTAGTGCAGTGTTTTCCATTTTGGGTGGCAGATCCGGTTGAGAAGGCACGGATTACTACAAGGGCAGGAGTGTCATGTTAAAAATATTATCTCCTCAATATAGCACTAATAAATAAAACATTAACTCTAATTTTTATCTTATTTTAACTTCAATGTAATTTTTTTAAATTGGTAACCTGTTGTTTCGGAAATTGGGAGGTATCAAGCTTGGATTTTTTCTACAACGGCTAAGTTTGGAATCATCACCTTATCTTATCAATTAACCTATAGTTAAAATTTTTCTAATTAAGCATAATAAGCCACAAGGGAATGGATTGATGGAAGGTTTCTCATGACGGGTTCATGTTATTTGAACGACCTCAACAACATTATTTTAGAGGGATTAAAAAAATTTTGGACAGCATACAAAAAAAAAAATCAACTGTGAGGAAGTTTTGCATCATAGAGTAATAAATTCATCTAAATTTTAGTTATTTGTGCTAAAGCACAAAGAATACCTCCTAATTTATCAAAATGAAAATGTTTCTTTCGGTCTTTGAGAAATGGTAAAATTGTATCCTCCGTGCACCAGAGATTTATTTTTAAACACATTTTCCTAAGCTTATTTAACAAAAGTATTTTAATTGGAAAGTACATGTTTGTTATACATCTCCCTTTAACCAGTAAACACTGGCGCCTCCATTTGGGAGGGCGTAACTGTGTCACGGAAATCGAGCGTCAATCACATAGTAAGTATGGCAGTTAAAATATTGGATTAAAAAGATGGGTTTATTTCATAAAATTGACTATTTTATTGCTAATACTTATTTATTTGGTTAACATAAGCACATATTACATATTATTACGAATTTTGTGTAAAATAGTGTAAATAATTTGTATTTGGATGTGTAACACATTTATATTACTCTGTTATATTTATTTTATGTTAAAATTCTAATGTTCACAAACAACGCCGTCCCTTACGTTATAATGGCGATTCAATGAGAACTTGGCGAAAGCTTGGCGATAGAGCCAAATTGGCATCATTTTTGGCGATCACGTTGGTGACTATTTTTAGCAAGTTTGGGACCCTATGGATTCTTTTTGAAATTAGTGGAGAAATCCCCTAATTTCAGATCTAGGACGTTAGTGGATCTTTCTTGAAGGATCCGCGAGACCTACAAATACAGCAACGCTTGTCGGAACTGAGTTAGTATTGTTTTGACTAGCGATTGATTGTCTTGCCTTGACCGTGAAGAGTCGATTAGCGATTAGCTTGGCTATTGAGTAAGACGAGCGGTGCTTGTAAATAATCTTTTACATATGTGTATTTTAGACACTGATATTGAGTCTGAGCGCTGTAGAAGGTATAAAGTCCTTCTAATATTTATTCCGCAAATATTGCTGTTGAATCCTGTATTTCTCTCAAGGATTGGTTTCTCGACAATAAATTCTCATCGCTCTTAAAGAACTGTCTTGTTTTTTACGACTGATTCGCATAAAATCCTCGAACCCCGATAAACGTAACAATATATATTACTCGAAAACCGCAAGAAAAATTTAATGTATAAAACAAATCTATATATGTAAAGGAGAGAGAGAGAGAATATTAACGTCGCACTGATTAGCAACACGAGGGCTTTTGGCGACGGTCCGCGTAATTTTGAACCATGGTCAAGTCACGCAGACGACACCTGAGCTGGCACCCCCCCTCTCCTAACTACCACACCACACCAACGGGAGGACGTTTGAGCTCTCGACAGATTTAACGTGCATCGCTCCCCTACACAGCATATGTAAAGGAGAAAAGCGACTCAAACACTCACGATATCTCCGGAACTAAACCCACAGATTTGAAATTTGGTAGGCATGTTCCTTTCATGGAATAGAGATCCGCTAAGAATGGATTTTTTTTTTTGAGAAATTCTAATCCCAAGGGGCGTTACAGGAGGGGTCAAGCGACGGTATAAATAATTATTTTCATGTTTAAATTACTCGACCAACTTTTGACTTTGACCCTTTTAGGCTAACATCTGAAAAACGTAATCATTGCACATCAATAAAGAACTTTTATACGCTGTTTCAGCCGCATGAACTAATCTTAAGTTTTTTTATAAGTTTTATCTATTTGTTTTACTCCGGCCTGGCCTCATAATATTCCAAACGTCTTGAAATTTGAGAATATGTTTTGCTTTTCTCAAAAATTACAATTTAAATAGCCAATGGTCACTACTTTTACGCATGACGAGTACACTCGTCATAACACAAAATCCTGCAGCTTCTCCATGACAAGTATACTCGTCATAACACATAATCCTGCAGCTTCTCCATGACGAGTATACTCGTCAATCACAGTTAATTGGTTGAAGCAATAATTACAAAACAAATTCCTTTGCACGGAGAATTTGTTATGTGTAATTGTTTATATTACTTCTCAAAATAAAATTATAAAAAATAGCGTCCGTGATTAAATTTGTACTTATTTTTTTAAAGCAACCATTACAGTTTTTATTTCATTTGAAATATTAGGCCTTTTCTGACCCCCTGCCCTTTCCATTTTCCCATCTCAAAGGTTCAGTTGATGCTTCTGTATTTACATCCGTAATCGCAGCATCTGCGGTCAAAAGTATTCTTCCCAGCTTGTGTTTTATTTATGTTTGATAATTTTGAAGAATACGTTGCAATTATTTTTTGTATTTTTAAAACATATGTTTCATTTTTAATAACTTTTAGGTCATTACTATCCGCATAAAAGTGCGAAAAATAAAGTACAAAATTTATTCTAATTTTCTAAATATAAGAGAACTTTCTTCCTATCACCTTGATATAGAGTTCTTTCTTTTTTGAAAAAAAAAAACGCATCATATTCACCTTAAAAAATACCATCACATAGGAAAACTTATCTCCTTCAAAACTGTAAGCTCCTCTCATTTCTTATCACACGCAATCACTTCCATCTCTGTACCCAGCTGCAGCGGTTCCCCAACCCTCATCCTGTTCCCCTATGAGAACCTTTTCCCACCCCTCGTAAGCGAATCCGACAGACTACCTATGTGCAAAGTGTGTGCAAGACCCTGAAAAATCTGCGTCGTAACAGGAGAGCTCGACGAAAGAACCTTGATCTTGATCCTGCGTCGGTGAAGCCTTTCAAGGGCACCACGCTGCATGTGCGTCACAATTGTGTGGGGCTTCAGCGGCTTTTTATTTTGTTTTTCGATTATCGTAAAAAAGAACCGAATGCCTTTTTATAGAGTCTCACCATCTCAGGCGTGGAATCGTGTTTGTACGAGTACATTCAAGATTTAATGCTTGGTAGTGTGGTCATTTCGAATACACTTAACATGTCTTAATTTGGGAAACTTAAATGTTGTAATTTGGGTTTATATACGATAATTTTTCTTCTGCTACAAGATTGCATACACATTTAAAAGAATCTCTTCATATGAATGAAACACGTATTTCTTTCTATTTTTAGTTTAGCTTAGCCAGTGGTAGGGATTACAATATCGGACCAAAAGTTCGATACCGGAATTGAGTATTTTTTAGATCTTGATACCGGGATACTGGTTTGAATCCCCCCCCCCCGGTCGTAGAAGTTTTAGAAAAAGAAAGGAAACGCAGGTATTTCTTTGTCTCATTTGCCAGTTTTATTAGAGTGTAAGTATCACGGAAAATAATTTGTAACTAATAAATTATAACAGTATATACAGAATCATAGAAATGTAAAAGAACATCTTCTTTATTTAACTCACAAAAAAGTGTTAATTCACTATTCAGCTTGTGGTACACAAAAGTTTGAAATGTAATCTTAAAAGCATAAGGCATCAATTGTGCTGTTATGATATGCAAATACAATGTGAAAAACAATCTCATCAATTTAAAAAACATCGAAACATTATGCACTTTCTTCACAACTACAACCTTGTTTTTACAGATAAGAATATCAGACTACGGATCGTGCGCGTGTGCAGTATCTTTCTGAGCTGTAATAGGATAGTTTGGGTCAGCTTCCTTGGATGAATCACATATTTTATCACTTTTGATTGCACGATGCACAACTTTATATTCACAGTCTAATTAACTTCGCCCATTAGAGAGACATAAAAAAAAACGCATACTGGTTTGCTATGTTGACGATCCCTGAACAAATAGTGGATAAAATTTTAAAAATTTCTAGTAAACACCGAAAAAAATGGTATTTAAACTTATGAATACCGGTATTACAAAATTGTACAAATGGCTCTAAATACCGGTATTCGGTATCCCGGTATTGCGATTCCATATCAGTGGTGTACACAAGGGAGAGACTAAGAGGTTCAAATGTCACCCGTAGACAAAAAGATTTTGCCAGCTTAATAAAGATTACACCTCTGCGCTTTCGTCTATGTGCTTCTTAAAACACTTAACCCTCTTCCCCATAAAAGATGTCCGTATACGCCAGTACCCCCTGTCGTCAGACAATGGCAGCAAGATAAATACTAATCGCCTACTGAGCAGTGAGTAGCTTTGTTCAAAAAGTATGACAGAAAGCAAATATTTCTATCTTTGTCTAACATTCGGTCAAGTGATTGACGTGTATGAGTATTGATAGATCACGTGGTGTTCTGAAAACAGTTGAGAGATGATGGAATTCTTTTGACAGTATTTGAACCCAAACCGACCTTTAAGAAACCATTTCTTTTGATTGAAATATCAGCTGCCCTTCATATAAAGGTTAATGTGAGTTTGTGAGTCGTATGCTGTAAGCATCAAGGATATACCTTGAAGATAATGCGATTTTCTTGAAATACTTAATTTTCTTGACGATAGATAGGAAAGAGGTAATAAATTAATTCTTTTTTGGACCCTTGCTAATAATTAGCGTATTTGTGTAGTGTATACTTGTGCGGAGATAAAAGAAGTTAGAAAAAACCGCTTTGAGATTGCGTTAGACACACACGCACACACAAAACTATCAGACTTTCAAAACTAAACATTCTTCTCCCAATACCTCATTGGTACATGATGAGGTATTAACGATTTGTTTTTAAATTTTTGAAATAATATTTACCTTTTTCTTCAACTTACGTATATATAACAAATGTATCAATTTTAAAATTATTTACATAATGTACATCAGTGTTTCCAAAAAGTGATCCATATCGACCCCCAGGGGTCTGTGATGACCTGAAAGAGGTCTTCGTCAATGAAAATATAATTTGGAGGTCTATGAGGTTAAAATGAGGGTATACCATAGTCTTCTGGTTTACTATATATATATAAACCAGGTCTTAATATTAATTTTAAAAAGAAAATTTAATCAGAACCAATTTTACCTTTTTAACATATTTATTTACTTAATTTGATAAGGTTAATTTTCAGTTACAAGGTGACAACGTAAATTTGACTTAAGTAATCACCATCATTTTTCTTAGCTAAAGGAGTATATATAATATTGGACGTCGCAAATTTTTCCATTTTATCAGTTGGTCACAGACAATCTTCCAGGGAAATGACGTTTCAACCAACGTAAGACATTTAAATGCCTTCTATTCAGATCCTGAAACTAAGTTTGAGAATGCTTTGACTATGTACGGTAACACCTCAGTAGACAATCCATATGGTCACATTGAAAAAAAAAACATATATCATATTACAAGAGGAACTGATTGATTGGAATAGCCGCTAAAGATCATAAAATAAAGTTTAGAAACATATGTCAGAATTTGTAGTTTTAAAAAGTCAAACCTGTGTTATTTATACCGAATTTTGGAATATCATGAGAAAAAGATTTTATTTGCTTTTCTAGTGAAAAGGGATTTCATTCTGCCATCCTCAAAAAAAAAAAAAAAAAAAAAAAAAAAAAAGACGACACTCTCTCTCTATATATATGACCTTAGGAGATTTATGATTAAACCTGACAAAATTGATGCCAAATGTTGAAAATTTGTTCTTGAAGCATTATATTTATCCCTCTTACTAACAGCATTTTAATGTCGTTCAGAGATTTAAAGTATTACAGTAGAACGTCGTTTATTTATCCGAATCCATTGGGACCGGACCCCGTTCGGATAACCGAAAACCGAATGCGATCCATGCAGTATATGAAACCGGACATTATACGAATATTGAAAATCATCATATGCGGGAAACGTGCTTGAAGAAAAAGCAAATTAGGTGCAAAATGTCGCAATTTGTCCTTTATTGAGGAAACTAATCACTTATTTTTCACTGTACACCTTCGTTTCTCCACTACAAGGTCTCCGATTTTCTTCAGCAGCAGTAATTGAGTAAGACAGCACCCTGATTGTTGTTCGTACCACTTCATAGCTGTCTCTAACGCAGAAAAGCGTCAGCATTTGATGAACCCTTACTACTTTCGTTGTTGTTGTTGTCCTCGTCTTCATCCGTTTCATCGTCGACAGGGTCGGATTCTTCCTGCGCGGAAGTCACTATCTCGTCATTATTTAGCATTTGAAATCCACAGTCTTTTGCATCACATGCCATCCAGGTTTCTACATCAACAAAACTCAACGAAAGAGCACACATACACCTTCTCACTTGGAAACAAAATGACCTAATATTCCGCGCAGATGTTCACCAAATCACACAACTGAAATTCTCCAAATATCCCTCACCTTGGGTTTTCCGGTCACTTTTGGACTCACGCTAAACAACTGTTGAGCATTCCACTGTTCGAAAACGTATCCGGACTTTGGTCCGGATATTTGACGCTCCGGGTAATAAACGTTCGGATAAACGACGTTCTACTGTAATTAAATTTTAATTTAATTAACATGTAATTCTTAATTTTAAATATTACACTTCACTACAATTAGAAATTTAAATCTTTTAAAGTGAGTAGCTCAATACCATCTGAAAAAAGGCATTTTAGTTGATAAATTTTCGGAAATTCAACATTAGATAAGCAGGGGTCTATCCCGAACCGAAAAACATAGCAAGGGGTCTATGAGACAAAAAAAGTTTTGGAACCTCTGATATACATGATTCCTATATTCTGAATGGGGCAAAGAAAGTTGAGAAAACATGATCGTATTTTTTTTTTTTTTTTTTTTGCCGTCTTGGGCTTGAAACGTGACGCTATTATGTTGAGCGACTGGTGCACGTAAAAGCAGTCAAAGTCCTCGCTTTGGATTGATGTGAGTTTAGAGAGAGTGGGATATCAACTAGGGACGTCTTAAGGCATGGGCCAACTGGACCCGAGCCCAGGGCCTCGGACACAACAATGAGGGCCTCGTCCCGTTCTCGACTCCTTCTTTTAAAGATAATAATTCGAATAATTTCAATGGCCAAATGTCATTTCCGTTTCTATTCTCAAAAAAAAAAAAAAAAAAAACTGGGAAATTTAGACCATATGTCAACTGGCTACATGTGATGACCATCGTCCATGAACAGGAATGTGGCCGTGGTATCCAAGTGGTCAAGGTATCGGATCGTGGCTGTCATGAGTTCGAGCCCAGTACCACTCAAGACCCGCCGTGTAAGGGGAGCGATGCACGTTAAATCTATCGAGAGCTCAGACGTCCTTCTGATGGTGTGGTAGTTAGGAAATGGGGGGTGCCATCTCGGGTGTCGTCCGCGTCACTTGACCATGGTTCAAAATGACGAGGTCCGTCGCCAAAAAGCCCTCGTGTAGCTGATGGTGCTGATTAATATTCACTCACTCACCTACGAACATGAATAGGCCTATCATCATGCACCATCATTACTCATTCAGTCAAACGGAGTCAGTCGGTCGAGCCGGTTTGTGCGATTGTAAGTCATGCACATTCATTTGTTTCGGGCTATTGTTGGCTCGAGTATTTGACGACGTCTATTTTTAAGGGTCATAGATGGGACCTACGTTTGTGTCGGGGTTCAGGGCCTTAAAGAACTCCTAAGACGTCCCTCATGGCAACTCAGATGTCCATATCCTCGTCAAAATTACTAGACCCATCTCCAGAAACTTTCGTTTCACTTCCAAGTTGGACATTAAAATACAATTGATCAATAAACAATCTAAGGCAGTGGGATGCTCGGACCTCTCTCTGAGAGGGGATTTACATTCTAAAAACATGTATACGAAAGTGCCAAGGGGTAATTTCTATAATATAAATTAAAAATATGTTGGTCTATGGGGTAGAGGGGGGAGGGTATTGAATCCCTATCCTGTGTACGTTATTGATCTGAGGTACTGTGCTAATTTTGAATGAAATAAAATGTTTCCAAAAGAATACCTTATTACACTTGTGAGCGTTACCTATTTGAAGTTGCTCCTTCACAATCTTTCCTACCTAAGGGGGGGGGGGACAAAGCATCCATAATAATTATTATTTTATTACTATTCAAATACACTAATCAATTAGAAGTGAAATTACAAGAGGAGACCCTAGGGGTGATATATAAAGAGAACTATTTCTATTCTAAGTAAGCAAGCGCAAGTGATCTGTTTTAAAATTTAATCTAATTCAATCTATCTTAGATTCTTAAACCTTAATCCACTAACTTATTTATAGTAGCAAACTCCTTCCTTAATTCACGTTGCGATAATGAAATAAATCTCACTTACGAATCACCGCAACAGTTCATCTGCTCCTTTTATCTTACATTTACAAAACCTTTTGACTTCATATAGTCAAACTAATTTACATATCAAGGTTTCTTCTTGAGGGATGGCTGTGAATTAACGCGAAAGCTAGCCCCAAAGTTTTCCAAAAAGGATTAATCATAAGGTCGCGTATAGATCCGCCCCACACTAATTCAACACGTATTTTAAAATATTTTTGGATGATCTGAAATCCCGCAGAATTATCACTGTAAAATAGATGTAGCAAATACTTTTGAAAATGAAAACGGAAATGCAATCGGAAGAAGTGCGTTTGTTACATATTCCTCTTCCAGATACATTTTGCGACTGCAGTAGCTTATCGGTTACGGTTTCGGACTCGTCGCCGGCCTGTCATGAGTTCGAGCCGCAATGCCACTGAAAACTCGCCTTGAAGAGGGACTGATGATGCTCTTTAAATTTGTCCAGTTTTAGTCCTCCTGTGGAGGGGTGTGGAAGCTTGGAGACCGGAGTGCCAGGTTGGATGTCATCTTTGTCAGTTGGACCATGTTTTATAAAAGTACGAGGTCCGTTGTCAATAGTCACGTGCTGTTTTATAGCAGGGGTGGGCAGACTTTTCCAGAGTACGGGCTACTTCTAAATTTCTTAAGGTGTTGCGGTCCACCCAGTATCAGTAGCCTACACAAAGGGGGGGGGAGGGGTCCACGGGTCTGGACCCTCCTTCATAGCCCATGATTTTTTTCGATCGATTATAATCCCATGAATATAGTAATTTAAATTTAATAAGGTATTTGTTATTAATAATTTTTGAAAATTAATGCTAATTATTTATTCAATAATTTATTTTTTACTGTTCTTTGTTCCCGACAATCAACAAAATGAAAAAAAATATATTTGGCATTGTGTGTGTGTGTGCATTGGGGTAGGATATGAAATAATATTAAGACATTCGACCCTAGACCCCCCACGCCCCCTTTGAAAAATTCACGTGTGCGCTCACTGCTTAGGGTCGAAGATGTGGTGAGGTAAGGAAAAAGCTAACAATATTTATTATAACTTAATAATAAATACAGAATATGTGTACCTACCTACTTAAATAAAATGAAAAACTCCCTTTTTTAAAACCGCGTTTAAAGCAAAACGCAAGATACAAACATAATAATAACAGCTACAAATATAATATCTAATGATGCATTTATATCAAACAATACAAAATACATTAATAGAATTACTGATGGCAAATCTTTAGGCGGTCACTCCAAATTGCCTCGGTGGTTCACCTGTCGATCGCGATCGACGTAATGCCCACCCCACTTTTAAAGTGTTATGTTAATACACACTCAGTCTGGTTTCTTGCATTTAAATAAATGCACACACACACACAACAAAAGTTTTTCTTACAAATATTACACTCCATTAGCTAATTAATAAATATATTCAAATTTCTGGTTTTAATTATTTATTTTTTCTTAAGTGGTCAAGCCGATAAGTAGTATAGGCATCTGTGGATGTTATCCAACCAGTCTCAAGGATAGCCACTTAGAGAAGCTCAACTGCTATCACTGTTACGATCAAAAATCGCAAATCTGTTTAAATATGTAAGCACTTTTCATAAATATTTTACCGTTCGTCTGTGTCACCTTATATTTTATTGCGCATATTGAATAAGAAACACAAATACCATCGCCCAAAAGTTGATAAATAACTCACGATCACATGTCGTAAAATATAAATTCAGTAAAAATACTGATAATGAATCGCTGAATCAGTTTGCATCCGCATATCAAATCAGATCAGGTCTGATCCATAAATTATTTTACCTTGTTGATATTGAATCTGCGAATTTTTTTCCCTCTGTAAACTTCACATCAGTGTTTTTTTTATAGACACTCTGCAGCAAGTTTATTAACCAAGTTTAATGCAATTCTATCTGTGACGACAGCGATGTTTTATTTATGCGTTCGAAACCTGTATGAAACTGGTTTGTCGATGTTTCTGCGTTCAATGGTGACGCAGACTTTTATGAATACCGAAATAGAAATGCAATGACTAGTACCTGAAATTTTGGCAATGCGTACTACATGATACAGCATATTAGAAGTACTTTAAATTCTTTTCTTAAAATTAATATGTAAGCAATTGATAAAGATGAGTAACGTATTTTAAGCAAATGTGTTACTTGTGGGCGTCATGTAAAGGAATAAATACTATTGGCCAATGAAAAGATCAGTCTCAACATTCAGCAAAATTCACATTCTAACATGTCAGATTTCAATGAATCTGTTTCCACAGATACACGTTGGCACATTCATATGTTTGATTAAAAAATAGTGCTAATCCCTTCAGGATGCCATATACCTTATAATCCGGCGTATAACGCACTTTTAACACAAAACATAAGATTTAAATTCACGGGTGACCGTTATACGTCAGGTATAAAACCGATAGCCTTAAAAATAAAGAGATTGGCATAAAAAAAATAAGATTTCTACATTTGTGTATTTAGCCTTCTTTTGTAAATGTTTTTTCACCTTCTAAACATACACATATTTTGCTATCGTTTTGATTTTACTTAGAATAATTTTGTGATGAGACATCTAATGACTGAACTAATGGTGTTGATTTGTCTGGGATAACTGGGATGTTGTTATCGGTCAGCAATTTTTTAATATTTTCCGTTAGATAGGATCTGACTATGTTCCAAACTAATAGACTTTCTGGATTCTTTAAAACAACTGGACACTTTCGCCAGGCAATTCTTATCCGCAATTTTACTCCTTTTTCGTCCATCCATCCTTTCTCGTGCAAATGAATGAAAATACTTTTCGGGAAATTAGATTTCGGCATCGTTTTTCTCTTAAAAATAACCATACGTCTTAAAGTTGTATTGGCCACTAAGCAGCACTGGGTGGCTTAGTGGCCAACTAGGGGGGGGGGGTGAAATGAGGCACAGAGACATCTTAAAGCATGGGCCAACTGGGTTCGAGCCCTAGACCTCGGCCACAGTGGGGGCCTCGTCTCGTTTTGGACTCAGCCTTAATAAGATCATTATTCGAATAATTTCAAAGGTCAAACGTTTTTTCAGATTGTGTTCTCCGAAAAACTGGGATTTTCGGATATTATGTCTTCTGGCTATATGTGGTGACCGTGGTTCAGTGACGCACACAAGGGCGGGGGCTTCAAATCCAGACCCTCCCCCTAAAGCCCTTAATTTTTTTATTGATTATAATCCTGTGTATGTAGTACGTAAAATTTAATCAAGTATTTGTTATTAATGATTAATTTTATTAATTAATGCTAATTATTAATTAATTAATTTTTTACTGTTTTTTGTTCCCGAAAATGGACAAAATCAAAAGAATATGTTGGGCGGCGTATCGGTGCATAGTAAGTACGAGAACAGTGGACTCTTCACCCTGGACAACCCTCCCCCCTTGAAAAATTCCTGTATGCGCTACTGCCGTCGTCATGTATAGGCCTAGGTCTACCACCATACACCATCATTACTCCGATAGTAAAAAGGCGGCAGTCGGTCGAGCCAGTTTGTACGATTGTAAGTCCTGCCCATTCATTTGTTTCGGGCTATTGTTTGTTCGAGTATTTGACAACATATGCTATGTACTGTCTACTTTTAAGGGTCATAGGTAGGGCCTATATTTGTGGAAGGGCTCAGGGCCTACTTTTGCGTAAGAGCCCAGGGCCTCGAGAAATCGTAAAATGTCACTGGTGAGGTGCTTCACATGAACTGGTTTTTATGTGAACCGTTTTTGTCAAAAGATACAAGCATTGAGCGAGTACATTTCAGGTTTCTTCCCGAAAGAAAAGGTTGGCGAATGTACCTAAAAATTACAAAATGTGCTCTGAATGTATAGGTGCACCCAGTGGCGTAACTAAGAACATTTGGGCTCCCCTGAAAAGTGGATTTTACAAAGAGTAGGGTATTTGGGATATCAGGCTTTGGGCCCCTTAGAGCCCTGGCCCCCTCGAGAGGCGGAGGTTTCGGAGGTGTACGTTACGCCACTGGGTGCACCTATGCGTCGGAATATATGGTACATAATATTTCATTTTCTTTGGAAAAAAATGAAAAATATAGTAACAATAGCAATATATTGTAAATACTGCCAATATTAAAAGTGCAGTAGATTAAAAAAGTCGGTTGTAACTTTTGCATATTAGGTATTACTGTTAAATATCAGAGGGATGCTAGTTCAGTATCCGATTTCGTTAAAGAATGCCACATGGAAAAATGGAAACGACAATCCAAGGAATACATTTTGGGTGTGAGTTCTCTCTATATGTCAATTCAAGATTGTCCTCCCCCTCTTAAATACAGTTGATGCGCAGCCAGATACCTCTTCACACATCTAATTATCACTAATATTACTAATTTAACCATGACTAGGGAAGTTTAAGAAAGTCTCATCACGTTATTTATGATTTATTAACAAAATATTGCAGTTTGGTTTATTACACCAAGGAACTGTCATGGAACTTTTTTAAGGTCCCAAGTAATTAAACTTTACTTAGGATAAACTCATAAGCGGATACAAAGAACATACGACTACTTTAGAAAGTAGTAAAAAGTAAATTACATCTTGGAGTTCATGTAACTCAACTCTTGTGTCATGTGTGTGATTACGCCTTCTACTATTATTAATAGTAAAGGAGTTTATCTTAGTCATCTCTCTCCAAAGAATTCAAAATTGAATCGCATAACAATACAGTCGACTCTCGATAGTTCGAAGTTGTAAGGACCAATGAATAACTTTGAATTATCAAGAGTTCGATTTGTCAAGAGGAAGGAAAAAATTCCCAAAATACACAAGAGAAATTTTTTTTCTTACACTTTTAAATTGGAAACTATGTAATAAAACAACAATTGTACACATGTATAAAATTATTTTAAAGTATTTTTGAAAAGTACATATTATGCAGTATAAATATTATACAGCTGTATTAAAAGAATGCATTCAATATATGCATGCACAATCTTACGCATCTCTTCTTCACAATAGTGGACCATCCTTTCTGAACACATGTATCGCAAGGCCACGTATTGAATGAAACATATGGACAGCTGACAACAGGTGAAGTTGGGGCATTGTCCACTTAAAAGAATGAAATCAATGAAAGTGTATTTTGGCCTGGGGAGCCGGAAAACAACTAAGAAGGGTTAGCAAACAGACGATCATTAAAGGTGCTACGTTACAGGGGAAACACGCAGAGACAACACAACGCAAAAGTTATAAGCTCCAGCCTGTTTATTACAGGACTACACACATGATAGTGAGTTTTATAAGCTAACTTCGAATTATAGAGTGTTGTAGTCTGGCCAGTCACAGATTTTACTTCGAAATATTGAATGTACCCAAACGTATTGTTTTAGTTCGAAATATCAAGAGTTTTTCTAGGGACTGAGCATATACTTCGAATTATCGAGAGGTTCGTAGTATCCAAGGTTTGAATTATTGAGAGTCGACTATATTTTGGAACACGGCCTTATGAACTAGGAGATTAGAACCCACAAGAGGATATAAATAACATAATTTAACAAAGTTTTACTGATTTCGCAAGACTAAATTCGGGAAATTTCAATCAGATGGCATTCTTCAAGTAAGCATGAGATTTCTGAACTGAAGTTTACCCTAGTGTTTCTTACTTTTTTTCCTCTAAAAGACTTTAGAGGCCCTGGTATCCTAGTGGTCATTGATTCATTGCCGATGAACTATGAGTTCGAACCTAATACAACTAAACACCAGGGTGAGTGAGTGATGCACTTTAAATTTGTCGAGATTTAAAGTCCTCCCGTTGAGTTGATGTGAAACGAGAGGGGAGTGTTTGGTCATGTGTCGGTTTAATCATTTGACTGTTCAAAATTACGAGGTCCACCACCAATAGCCTTAATGTAGCACAAAGTGCGACTTCTCTCTATCATAGGCTTAATTTCCTTTGAAATGTACGGGCGCAGCGCACTAGGATATCCTAGCGATCTTTCTCTATATTTCGATCCTTCTCCAAGTCATTCATACCCCCCTTTCCCTTTTCCAGGTTTCTACATTGTTTTTTGTCGACCTGGAATAAATATTTATCTACAGTTCCAGCCTACAGTTCAGCTTCCTTCTACTTCAGTGACAATGTGTACCTATTAAAGGAGTAAAAGAAGTGAAAAGATGAACGAATCGCCTAAGCTAAAAATTAGCTTCGGCGGTCTATACTTTCTTTCTGATCTGTATTGATTTGAAACTTTCATTCTCTTTTCAGAAGCGAAATTAAGTTCTCGAAAGCGATCTTTACTTTCTCATGATTCAAACCAGCTATTAAATTTGAAATTCGTTTTTCTGCATCTGGGATAGAGAGAACGCGATGTCGAATATATTCATCCTCTTGTTTTTTAATTCCTCTTTAATTTTAGAGTACATAAATACAGCAATGTTAGAGAGTCCAAAATCTAATCACTCTAATAAACCGTGGTTAAAAATGACCATGGCAGTTTCCAATAAATATCGAGTTTGCGTTTGCAAAACTAATCACCATAATATGAGTTACATTTCGTTATAATACCTAATTAGAAAGTTTTCGATTTCTAGAAAATCCTACGGCGTATCGGTGGAACTTTTCAGTACGTAAAGATGTACATTATCCTTTAAAAACTTATATTTAGAGGTTTCATGTTTTGTTTTGATGTTTGCAATTTATTCAATCTTCGTCAATGCCAGAGCACTCTTTTTTTCTGCAGTATCTAGGCTATCAGCAAAATGAAACAGAACAGAAAACTGCTCTGCAGCTTCACCTATTTTCATGTTTTAGATTAATGTAATCTATTTCTCTCGCTCTTGTGTTTTCGAAGGTCAGCCCGACTTCGATTAATTTTGTGGGATCTGGGACAACCACGTGGGGAAAAAAACTTATTAAAAATTGCCGACCGACAGAAATTAATTTAGTCTTTAATTATTCTATGAATCGATCTTTTTTATAATACTAAAAATGCTTAGAGTATCTGGAACTAAAGAAGAAAAAGATTTTTAAAAAAAACCTTTATTATTGTAAAGAAAAAAATTGTTCATTATTTAAACATTTAGAACAACATCTCAAAGGATAATAATGCTATTCTTTTTTTTTTTTCATTTTTTATATTGTAAATATTTTTTTTTTGTCTTGCAAAATCTCTTTTTATTATCTAGTATTAAAATTATAATATGAGGTTATCTGGTTTTAATTATCTTTTTAACTGGGGGGGGGGGGAATCTTTAAAAAAAAGCATAAGAAAATAAAATGCATGAAATAAAATTCTTTGTCTTTAAAAAAATATTAAATTTTAAAGATCAATTCCTTTTTTTTTTCAAAACCTAATTTTAAAAGAAACTTTTGTTATTAATAAATGGAAGCGGATGTTAATTCCAGGAATTTTTTCAATCTTCAAGAATTAATAACAAACAATTATTATTGGACCTTATTTTATGTTCTACGTTTCATCTTGTTGCCATTTCGGATGACAAATGCCCTCTGAATATAGCTCTATTTTCCTTTTTCAATAAATCTACTTTTAAGAAATCGTTTGGATTTATGTTTCCTTTTTTGCAAATTTATTTTCAAATCACGTTTTCCATTAATCATTTTGATTTTGTTTTTTTAAAGTTTTCGGAAAAAGAAAAAAACTATAACAAATATTGACTTTAGAATATTCTTTTTACGAATGTGCTTTAAGAAGGAAAAAAATATAAGATTTTTAAATTATACAAACTTTTACTATCAAATGCATTGATGAAGAAGTTTGTTTTTATTAATTCAAGTTTGTGAACGTCCGAAACTATTATTGCAAGGTATGTAATTTAATTTCTGATTAGAAGAAATAAAAAATAATTCATGCGTTTATAAACATTTATGGTTCGTTCTATATATTATCATTTGGAGGGCTTTTTATTTTTTAAAAAATTTTAAATGTTATTTCAATTTTTTAATTTTTTCCGGATTTATCTCACGTCTAGAACAGTTCTCTTATTTATTTTTTTTAGAATAATTTTATTTTTAACTTAAAGGCTGAACCTTCTATTTTGTTTTGCAGAAGTTAAATTCTGCAAGATATTAAAAGATTGCTTGCAAAATTTTACCACTGTTGAGAGGTATAAACAGTGTTCTTGTCTAGTCTGTTGCTCCATAATCTTTTTTTCCTTCAGGCTTGCAATTCCCAAAGTAAATCTTGTTGTGTCAAGAGGTGGTCGAGCAAAATTAAATAAGCCTTGTAAAAATGTCGTGCATTTTATGTACAACATGCTCCACGAGGCGTTATTCGGAATAGTTGTTGAAAAAATACGTTATTTTTTTACAGATAAAGAGAGCCCTTTGATCCCTGAGAACTGCTGGGTCTTCTGTTTCTCGACATGTGAAAACGTACAAAAAAATGGCTTTATTTATCCACGATAAGATAAAATGTAAATACTTGTGATAAATATTTGAGTGTTCTCAAACATTCTTTTATGTCTAACATATTACCTGATGCAACATTCCTGGGACTTTTTTTAAAGGTTTTTGATGTTTCCACTTGGGTTCGGTCTGTTATTGAAACCATACTTAAGATAACGTGTAGAACTTCACTTAGAAGTAGTAGATACTAAATTGAATCTCGTTAATAGGATTTTTTGTTTAAATTTAATGAATGAATTCTAAATTCCATTCGTTTATCTGAAAACTAAAAAAAAAATTTTCTTTCTAAGTGTTTGGCTTTTTTAACTTGATGTAAAATTGGAATATTTATAACTTTTTTTTTTTAAATCGATTTTGTGTTCAAAATTATAAAAAGTTACCTCTGCTTCTTTTTAATCCCAGAATTCCAAATACTTCATTAAAAAATTGCATGCTAAGTACAGGGTAAAGAGTTAAATTTATTCAAAAAGGTTCCTACTTGTAAAAAAATGCTGAGTTAAAATTGATAAAATTAAATGATTTTATTGCAAATTATCTGTTAAACAACTGTAGTATACAGGAGTTGAATGTGATTTAAGAAAACTACTCATTGTTTTGTGATAAAAATACAATGCACAGATGTCAAATTAAAATATTTCATTTAAAAATTAGTATCATAATTATTAAAAAACGAAAAATAAATAAGAAATTCAGGGAAAAGCTCTGTCGTGTAGAAGATTTTCACTTAGTAGATTTAATGTTATCTAAAAATTTTACATAAAATAGAAAGCTATATCAGTATTTCTTTGATAAATTAATATCTGTAATTATATCATTCACTAAAAATTCATATCATTCATATCAGTATTTCTTTGATTTCCTATTATTTAAAAATAAAGATAAAATGCAGCTCATAGATAAAAAATTATGTATCTAAGCAAATGATTTTTTATAAGAATTTTATTTCAAGAAAAAAAAAAATGTTTTGCTACTCCATTTAAAAAAATTGAGTAAATTACTAAAAAAGGAATGCATCAAAGAGGCGACACATTCCCAAACTTTCAAGTTTATATATTAAATAACAGCATGCTCTGACTTTTACGTAAAAACTCAAAAAAAAAAAATTATTTATGAATTAAAAGATATAAAAAAATATTTATAAAAATTCCCTGCAGTATGAATTGTTAAAAAAATGCTTCAAAAAAAATTAAGAATATTTTTTAGTTATTAAAATAACTTCATGATTTTAAATCGTTTCAATAAATTTTATCACTGAAATATTTTTGCTGTTCATTAAGAAAAGTCGTATTAAAGCAATAACTGGAGCGAATTGATTAAAATTCTAAATTTTAAAACTTTCTCTAAACAAAATTTCATTTTTACTTTAATTTAAATGTTTACAAAAATGAAAAAAGCTATTTCTCTGCGTTCTTTGAAATTTCACATCATTCTGCATTTTGCAAGAAATGAAACTAATTTTAAGAAAAATGTTCTTCCCTGATGGTTGTTGCAAAAAATGTTTTTACAGAAGTATAATCGCTTAAATCTCTCTCGAATTCTTTTTTCCTTTTACATCGCTTATTAAAAATAATGAGTCACAGTCAGCGACTAAGCATTTTTTAAAAACTTTTTGAAAAAAAAAAATCAGAAAACTGCGCAAGAGAATATAACTTATTGTGAGCAACAAAATTCTGCAACGTAATGGTTGAACATTAAATTTTAATGATTCATTTCTTAAAAATAAAGAAAAAAAAAGTTTGAATATTGAAAAGAAGATAGATTTTGTAAAAAGGTATTTACATAGTTTTCAATTTTACGTACTTTTCAAATGCAGCTTATATTTATTTTAAAAATAACCTTAAAGATAAAATTTAAAAAAGCAGTTACTTATTATAAAATTCCTTTTGTTACGAAATTCTTCAAATAAAAAGATGATACTTCATTTCAAACTATAATTTGAAACTACTCGACCGTAAATTTTTTGTGCCTAAAATTTAAGAGCTTATTTTAGTTTTTAAGTCAATTATAAATTATTCTTTTACTAATTGCTTATTAATTTATTTTATTACTCTAACTTTATTTCATAATTCATTCTCTTCGCAATAGCCTGTATTCAAATCTGTTCGTATCATGAGTTTAAATGTTTTTTGTTCGAGAATAGTTTACTGCTTATTATTTGTTTATTTCAAAGCTTTTTATTTAAAAAAACTTTTATTAATAAAAAAACATTACTTATTTTTCAAATATTATTTAAAATCATATTTTGCTTTTATTAATATTTCTTTTTCTGATTATTATTATTATTTTTGTATATTCTTTTTTCGGTTACTCTTTTTTAAAAATTAAAATTAATCGTTTGGTATATTTCCTCTTCAGAATAAGAGTAAATATTATTTTAAATTGTCCTTCATAAATTCTGCTTCTTTTGTTGCTTCAATTTATTAAAATAATAAGAAAATGGAAGGTAATGTAAAATATATGCATTTTAATAGTCAGGGATACGGTGATTCCAATTCTCGCTTTCAGCATTTTTGTGGAATAATGCAGATTGCATATATTTTGTGGAATAATGCAAGTTTCACTTTAAGCAACAACCACATCTGATAGTAATTCAAACCGACATATGCTATCCAATAACTTTTTTGTCCAGCTCTAGTTCTGTTTTTAATGTATGTAATACTAAATACAACTGAGGTGGCATAATTCAGAATGATCATTACTTTTGTAAACAATCAGTTATAATATTAATGCTTTCAAAAAGTGTTAGAACAGTTCGAAAAGATAACATAAGATCATCAATAAAACTACTAAAAAAATGAGCTCGATTTAAATTTGTGTAATTGTTCACAAATTACATATGTCGTTTTTAATATATATTTGAACATATCTCCTTTACGTGGCTTATCGTTTATAACAGTGGTCTTCAAACTTTTTTTTCAACTCATGGAATCTCTAGAACTTGAAGGTGCTTTCGTGGAACCCCTAGAACTAGAAAGTGTTTTCGTAGAACCCCAATCCATACACATACTTCGAAGAATATATCTCAAAATAACATAGGAAGAGATTACCATTTCATTGGCACTTTATATAAAGGCAATTAAAAAATATTGCATTTATTATTAAAAAAATTTTAATATAATTTTTAATATAATTTACTCATTAAAATAATATTAATTTGTGATTCAAGTGTCACCTACCCATGCATATTTAGTAATTAGGGTATATGCTAGTATTTTTACACAAACTGTCGAAAGTCTAGGTCTATTGAGATTAAATGCAATCGCTTTACATATTCTGAGTTTAATTTGTTTTTGTAGCCACTTACGTTGAGAAATATATTTCACTTAAACACAATGTTCTGAATGGCATTAAAATGCTTATAGCTGCGTGAGAAATTCGTGTAATTTCCATGAATTTGACCTAAGATTTAGAAGAGCTGTTCTTGCTTAAATTTAGATTTTGGCATCAACTCTTAATGTTCCTCTTAACTCCTCCTGAATATCGTTTTCCCCAAAGGTACATATTTTCCAATAGAACATTATTTAGTTTTGCAAGACACTGAGCTAACTAACGAGAATAAAATAATCTCGTGGAACCCGAGATAGTAAACAGGGGAATATTCACAATCTAGTAGGAAATATATACGTAATTTAATATTCTTTTTCTACATTATAACAAAAGTTTAAAAAAAGTGTTGCAAAATAAAGTTATAACATATAAATAAAGCTTCAGTCTTAATGAATAGATGGGAATGGGGAGATGAGCTTTAGATACTTGTAATTATACAAACTTCATAGAGAATGTGAACTCATTTTGCTTACATATTTATTTCTTCTCGATTTTTTTATTGTTACTCGTGGTATGTCTTGTGGAATCCAAGGGTTCCGCAGAACACAGTTTGAAGACCGCTGATGTATAATATTATTTTCGTTTCCATGCGTGGTTTTTTTTGTATGGGGTTCCTTTACCCAATGGAGCCGATATCAAACATGAAATTATTGTAAGAGACAGAAAACTTGAACCACCCATAGGCTCTCACCCACTTCTCTCCTATCTGTCTCAAACTTTGAGCCACGATCGGACGACGAGGACTACACCTGAGCTAGATAGATTTAACGTCGACCACTCTAGTCTTTAGTGTCATCTGAAATAAAACCAGCAGTTCGGTTGGAACCAGAGCTTCGAACTGTAATTTTTTTCGTTCCAGTTCAAATAAAAAAATATATATATCGGTTCAATCCCGGTTTTTGTTCCATCAAAAATAACGGTTTTCGATTCAATTCCGAATGAATAATTTCATTTTCTGAATATTCTTATTTGCACCAAAAATGTAATGATCTAACATACACAAAAAACGTAATTCTGTCAACATTTGGGAGATTTTACTCTTTTTATAATTAATTGGTACACGATGTGAATTGATACAATTAACCAGCATGTTCGATACGAGTGGTGAGCAGAAAACGGCATGCATTGGAATTGTTATCCATTATCAAAATAGCATTAGACAACTAGGTTCATTGTTTTGGTTTGTCTATCTAAACAACCTATAAAAATATCCGTAGATGATCGCGTGTAGAGATGTGAAAAATATAACTCTGACTGCCATGTTTCTTAAGAAATCATCTATACTTCTAGTTCATTTATCTGAATTAAATCTGCTTTCTACAAGTAGTTTCATGTGAAACTGAAACAGAAAAGTACTTGTGAATATCCACACAGGAAATCGAGAAGCAAAGTACATGTGTTGTTGTTGTTTCTTATTCCGACAGAAACATCTAGATCAAGTCCATGAACCCGTGCGTTTTTAAACAATGAAGAACTGTAGCTGGACTTGAGAGCAGCTTGCTCTTATGGCAACCAATACAAGAAAAGATGTGGGCAGGAGCGTCTTGGTTCACATTGCATTTCGAACAAGGAGGGTAAACTTTAAGACCATCCACATGCCGTTGAGCTCGAGTATGTCCACTTCGAAGTCTAGCAAGAGTAGTTTCCTCTCGCCTACTGCTTGTCCCAAGTAAAGCAGCACCAGGGCAATTTCCTTCATACCATTCATGTACGGGGGCATGCCTCCAAGAGAAACTGATATCTTTTTTGAAAAAGTAAGGCAGCCACCATGTGTAGAATCTTTATAGCTGCCCTCCGGGCCAAACCATCTACAATCTCATTCCCATAAACATTCACGTGCGATGGTACCCACCGAAAAAGATCTTAAAATTAGCATTCAAGCTTTTTAATAGCTGGATAATACTCGTTGTCGTTCTGTCACCATGCCCCCCCCCCCCCCGGTTTTCGGTTCAGTTCCAGTTCGAAGTCCTGGTAGAAACTACGCTATTCGTGAGTATAAAGGCCTGATCACTTGGCTATCATGACCATTTTGTGTATGGAATAAACTACATAACTCAGAACTCAGGGGTGTTAATTTTGTCTCGAGGGGTAAAAATATAAACAATTTTCTCAAACAGGTACACTTCTTTTAAATTTAAATTAAATAATTCGAATCTTTTACACATTATTTGCAAAGGATTATGGTTTCAAAAAAAGTACAAAATGTTTGAAATGTAATCATAATTTTAAAAACTATACGCATGTGCAAATAAGAAATAATTTTGCAATAAATAGTAAGTAATTTTTGCGGTGAGCACGCTATTTGCTAAAATAGAAGCCTTTGATGTATAAAACTTTATAGAATTATAAAATGTATCATAACTCTTCAAACCCTAGTAATTTAAGAATAATATATCTTTTGTATTTCAAAATATTTGAAAAAAATTGAAATTTTTTTAAAAAAAACTTTGAAAACATACTTTTATTTTTTTTTAAATATAATTTATTATTCTATATATTTAAAAATACTACGGTGTAATAAGGATACTTTTAACAGTATACATCAACTTATTGCTAGTAATTAAAGCTCCTACTCTAGAAAATGGCATGCGCAACGTAAAACTTAATTAATATTTCGTATAGAAATATTTCTTATTTGCACATGTTTATAATTTTAAAATTATGATTATATTTAAAACATTTTACACTTTTCTGAAGCCCCATTCCTTTATAAATAGTGTGTAAAATATTCGAATTATTTAATTTTAATTTCAAAGAGTTATATGTATTTGAATATTGTTTATATTTTCAGCCCTCTAGAGAAAGTTAACACCCCTGAGATCCCATAAGTGTATATTCAATACGTTTGTAATGTACACATTTTATGTAAGTCTGCGATTGGTGCGGACCAGTCAGCTATGTTTCTTCCTACCTTGGTCATGGCTTTGGTCATAACCCTTGGGTAAGTGTAGGGAATCGTTCTGGCTCGAGGGTCACTTTGTGGAAGTGAAGGATACCAGAGGGTCGCAGCTAGGGTTTCTTTCCCGGGATCTCGGGTTCCCATGGTACCGGGATGGAACCCAGGCCCTACGGCACAGCAGTCAGCGTCGTTAACCCTTTATACCGGATGGGCGGCTATTAATTCATATTCTTTCATTTTTAAACAGTTTATCTCCTTTAGACATTTAATTATTTTCTATCAATAAATATTTTTCTGTCTTTCGTCATAATTCTGTAAAATCCAAGAAAACGTAAAAATCTGAAATCGATTCGATTTTGTTTTATCATCACTTTTAAATTTCAGTTTTACATTTTCTCTCTCCCTACATTATTTTTCCTTTATACAGATGATAGAACTATTCATTTCGAATGAGTCATATCGCCACTTTCTGAAGCGTTTAATTCTACGCATTCGAATTCGAATCTGGAGCCTGACACGAATAGTGTTTGCGGTCCACTTCGCACTCTGACTCTTGGCCAGTATTGTTCCAGTGTTTTCCTCCTCAAATTCGAAAACGAAAATGAGCGGAAATTCAATTAAAAGAACAACGATCCGGTTAATTGAGAAATTCGTGAAATTTCAAATGTCGAGAGTATGAATGATGGGACATCCGGGTTAGTTCCGAAACTGAAAATGTCATTTGATTAGTCAGTCAAGCGGAATGCGTAGATCGAGACCTTTCAGTAATCGGTAATAAGATTTAAAAAAAAAAATTTTTAAGTTTTGGAAAAGTGTGAAGTAATTTTCTTCAGAGAATATTATACTTGGAATTTTTATCATCAAAATCAAAAAATATCACCTATTTCGGTCTCTTATCTTATAATACCTACTAACATTTTTTTGTGTTTCTTGGTTTAGTAAACATTTTACGTACTAAGGCTTTCGATAGTTTTCAAAATGAAAAACATTCCGAAATCCCTCATCCGTTAATTCAAAAAATACAAGACTTGAATACACTTCCGTTTTAGAAATTCACCTTTTACGCCCCCGTAATCCCTCTTTGGGAGTCGATTTCCATAAAACCCGTTCTTATAGAGGATCTCTACTCCACAGAAGAAAAAGTTAAATTTCAAGTCTGTAGCTCGTACAGTTCAGAAATTGAATTTCTTAGCTATCTTCTACTCAATAACAGAAACATGTCTGAGGAAAACTCCTTTTAGTTTTTCTATAGATTTAACACACTTCTATATACACAGAGGGCCCTTAAGGCATGAGGGCTTCTTAAGGCATGAGCTGCACCAGCAATGGGGGCCTCGTCTTGTTCTCGACTAAGCCCTAATAAGATCATGATTCGAATAATTTCTACGATTAAATGTTTTTTTCGGTTGTATTCTCCAAAAAATCTGTGAATTTCGGACAGTATGGTCTACTAGCTACATGTGATGACGTCATCCATGTATAGGCCTAGACAGTGACGCACACAAGGGGGGTGTCCTAGGGGTCTGGACGCCCCCCCCCCAAACCCTTGAGTTTTTTTTTCGATTGATGATAATCCTATTCACATATAACGAAAAATTTAATAAAGTACTTGTGATTAACAATTTATTTTAGTAATTAATGCTAATCATTAATTCAATAATTTATTTTTTACTGTTTTTTGTTAACAAAATCGACAAAATCATTTCAAATCAATGGGTGCTGTCTTGAGGTAAGATACGAGTTGGGGAACTTTCGACCATGGACTTCCCCCTTGAAAAAATTTTGTGTGCGCTGCCCCCATACAACATCATTACTCATTCAATCAAAAGGCGGAAGTCGGTCGAGCCGGTTCGTGTGATTGTAAGTCATACACATTTATTTTTTTCGGGTTATTGTTGGTATGAATATTTGACAACGCGTATACTATGTACCGTCTACTTTTAAGGTTCATAGGTGGGGCCTAAATTTGTATAGGGGCCCAAAGCCGCTAGAAGTCTTGGACGTCCCTCTATACACCCCACTTAAGGCAGAGGTGAGCAAACATTTCCAGGGTACTTGGTACTAATTTTTTCAAGGTTTTGTGATACACCGAGTGGCGTAGGAGTGGCGAGCTATGAAAAACTTCCACAATATTTATTAAAACTTAATAATAAACTCGAAATATGTACTTACCTACATGACTGCAATGAAATAAACTAACACTTTCAAGACTGCCTTTAAAGCAAAATGCAAGATGCAAATATGATAATAATCGCCACAAATATAATATTATCAAATGATGCACTTGTTACGAAACAATGCAGAATACATTAAAAAATAAAAGATTTTCATTTTAAGTTAGTATTCATGGTTATAATCAGTAGACGACATATCTCGAACATTTCGGTATATATTCACTAACTGCTGAAATGTATTGGCGGTCCACCGGTCAACGCGATCGACTATATGGCCACCCCTGTTTTAAGGGCTCAGCAGATCTCTAAATAGTACTGATAAATGCAGTGGCATTATGGGCTCTATACCAAAATTCTTTGAAGTCCCTTTTTTGGAAAATTAATAAAAGTTGTAACATTAATAAAATTTATTTGAAAGCAATAAAATATTGCATATGTTGAGGCCCATGGAGCTCGGGAGCCCTGTATACCCCCACTAGGCCTCCGGACAGATGTCTATTCTACAAGTTAAAATTGACAAGCGTTTATTGGCCATTATAGGTATAATTAAATCTACTTGCGCAGAACTATTCTGCTACACTAACTGATTAAAATTTTAAGCTTTCGTTGATATAGGCAACTTGTCAAATCCCAAAGTACAGAGCTTCGTTACGAAGTCTGGAAGTTTATACAGCGGGATCTCCTCCTTCGTTTCTAAGTCTGGGAGGTTAATTATTCATCAAAACTCTTTAATTTCCCGTGAAAACGTGGTGGGCAGGGGGCATTCATCTTGATGATAGACGAAATTTGGAGGAATTTATAGAGCAACGTTCTTCGACATGCCGAGTATCTTACCAGTCATTTTCACATGAGAGGAGGGGGAGGGGATGGTCTGAAGATTTAATATTTGTCTATCCTTAAACGTATGATGCTTTTGGCCATTCCTTTAGATTATGGATACATTTGTGAAGAGTTGCATTCCCCCAACACAGCAGTCATGTGTGCTGACTTCGCCTTAGGAGCGGTCGATAGAGGATTGTAGATCGGGGAGAAGTCCTCTATATCGACCGCCCTGCTCTTATCCAAATAATCGTGTTGGGTTCGTTCAGGACAAACCTTTACTTTTGGATACCTTTGGCCCAGATACACACTGCATGTTTGCATAGGTAAGTTTCATTACTTAAATTGCTTATTTTTTTGACTCGCACTGAAATTTTCAAGGGCGAACTTGGCCAAAATATCGATTTCAAATCTCCACCATAAAAAAAAATTCTTCTTCTTCAAAAAAAAAAGAGGTCGTATTTTTTCAAGATTTTGCTTACTGTAACAATTTCTAAAAAATAAATTTGCTTTTTATGTTTGATTAAATTTTAATTTGAAGACGTTTTCCAGATGTAGGCAGAAGTACGCGAATTTTTTCGGGATGTTATGGGATTAGTCAGTACCTGTATTAACGTGCTTATCCCATCAATGTAAAAGGAAAAAAATAATGCATTTAGAAAATATCAGCCCCTAATATTGCATTAGCTATTTTGTTTCGAACTGTAGTCTACATAGACCTTGTCTTGGAAGGGTGGGGGGAGTTACAGTCTAAAATATTCATAGATGAAAAGGCTGAGAGGTAATGTCTATGGTAAAAATTTTTAAAATGTTGATCTATGGAGGGAGGGGTTGAACTTTTTTCCCTTGAGTACGCTACCGCTCTCGAATGAAATTCGAGCTTCGAACTCAATAAAAATAAGCGATAACTTTACCCCCCTACTGTTCAAAAATACATCACAGTGATAAATATAAAATAGTAAGCCTTTGCAGAAATTGATGAGTAAAGGAGATTTGCTTATAATATTGAAAGAATTATATGTAACTTTCCTGTGACAAAGGTAGTTAGCTCTCTGCTATTGAATATATTATTGTTAAAATAGTTATATCAATAATGTAATATTTTTTTTTATAATAACAGTATAGAGAAGCAGCAAAAAGTTATCATTATATTATTAATTTTCCATTGAAATTAGCATAGATTAGTATTTGATACACATACTTTTTTAAATTGCACATGCATTCGTAATACATTCTTTCTTTAAAAAATGCAGTTGAGAATACTATAATTAGTTAAGTTATTAGCGCATATTTTTATGATCTTGAGGGTTATATTATATATTTTATCTCTGAGAGCTATATATATATATATATATAAAGTAGTAATAAGTATATTTTATTAAAGATGGTCTCATGGAAGAGAAAATTTACATGAACAAAAATTACTTGACGAGCTTCATATTGAGAATAATTTAAGCATTTAGACATCTTTGAGCAAGGCATTCCAGAGAAAAAAGTTTTAGTATCATTTAACTAAAAAAATGTAACACGTGAATTTTTTTATATGATTAATTTTATCTTAACTTAATAATTACTGTTAAAGGAGAAAATAATTGCATAAACAGAAATAATATATAAAATTAGTTCTGAGCTTAAATTTCGGAATGCTTTCCTGAAACTTTAAAATCGATAAAAAAAATCAAGTAAATATTGCAAACAAATTATAGTTATTCATCTTTATGGATAAAAACAAAAATAACATAAAAACAATTATTTATTAACAGCCCCTATCCATCAAAAATTTTCAAATTCTGCTTACCATTGGACTGAGACATAACAATATAATGTTATTAATATAATCGTGAAAATATCCTAGGGGACCGGACACCCCCCAAAGTCCTTGAATTTTTTTCGATTGATGATAATCCTATATATATATATATATATATATATATAACGTAAAATTTAATTAAGTACATGTAACTAACAATAATTATTAATTCAATAATTTAATTTTTTACTGTTTTTTGTTGACAAAATCAGAACAATCAATTGGTGTTGTCTTGAGGTATGATACGAGTTGGGGACTCAACCTTGAAAAATTTGTGTGCGCTACTGGTGGTATGGGTTTTAATGAATTAAATTCATATTTCTTTTTTGCCACTAAACAAATTTAATTTTAAGAAAAAGAGATATTTACTAAAATACTTTTAAGAATTTTTTCAAAGAATAAATTTAATAAAGCATTTGTTAAGTCTTTTTTAATTTGTTTTCAAAGTGATTCGATTAGAATTTATCAATTTGTACCATTATTCATACTCCCCCTAAATTCCGCAAATGATTCTGTCTCACTAATTTGTGATTAGTAGAGATTGTTTGCTTCATAAATTGAAGCTCTAATTGAATTATTTGAGTAATCAATTCCTAGGAATTCATTAATTTACATTTGATGGAAATAAGCGTGTATTTGAAGGGTTTTTTTAAATACCATTTCGGAATTTTTTGTTGTAGGATTTTCTTTTCTTACATTTCATTTGTTTGAATGACGATTTATTTTATTTTGAAGCTTTATTCATTTTGGATTATTGCTAATTATATGCCCAAAGTAATTAATTATTTGCAGGTAAAATTTTTCTTGTTACATCTTTCAATGTATTTTTTGGTAATATTAAAATAAATAGTAAATTTTTCTCAAAATTAATATCACTATTTCATCAAATTATGACAAAAATCAATAAAGCGATAACAAGAAGGAAACCTCCGCTAACATTCAAAAATTTATATTCATCAATTTAATTTAAATTAAAAAGGTGCAAAATGTGAAAACAAGGTTGTAGTTGTGAAAAAAGAGCGTAATATTTCGTTATTTTTAAATTGGTGAGTTTGTTATTCACATTGTTTTTTGCATATCATACAGTACAATGTTTTTTAAGATCACATTTCAAAAATTTGTAACAGTACCCCACACTGAATAATGATATTTACCTTTTTTTGTGATTTGAATAAATAAGATGTTCCTCTTTACTTTTTTGTGACTCTTTATACACTGTTATAATTTATAAGTTACAAACTACAATGCTGGCCACCGTAAATGCAACACCAAGAAAGACAAGAGATAGCACAACAAAAAATATTTTGTAGATAACATGTTGACCAAGTATCAAATGATTAAATTTATAGACTTCTGTGAAATGTGGTTCCTGCCAGAATCAGTAGCCAGAGTAGCCGCCATTGTTGGAGATCCCCGCTGCCACACACCTCGGCATTGATTCAAAGAGACATTGGATGTGTTCTTGGGGTACAGCAGACCAAGCAGCTTCCACACGTTGCCAAAGTTGATCTGGTGTGGCAGCTGGGGGTGTAATCTGGGTCAATCGTTGAGCAACCATGGACCACATGTTTTGTATCGGTGAAAGACCCGGTGAGCGAGCCGACCAGGGAAACAATTCAATCTGGTGATTGACGAAGAAATTTTGGACAATGCGTGCCACGTGTGGTCATGCATTATCCTGTTGAAATATGGCTGTGGTCAAGCCCTGAAGGTAAGGAAGGACAACTGGCTCCAACACCTCGGAGATGTAGCGCTGGCTGTTTAAAGTACCGGCAATGCGTACTAAAGGAGTGCGAGAGTGATATCCAATACCGCCCCATACCATAATACCCGGTGCAGGACCAGTGTGGCAGTTCATAACGCAGCTGTTCAGCATCCTCTCTCCACAGTGTCTCCAAACTCGAATCCGACCATCGTGGTGTTGCAGACAGATGCGTGACTCGTCAGTAAAGACAACTTCATTCCATTCTGCCACCCACATCCTTCTTTCATCTCACCATTGGTGGCGGGAACGTCTGTGGTTCTGCGTCAAGGGTAGATCAAGCAATGGACGTCTTGCGGACAGACCACTCTGCTGTAAACGGCGTCGAATGGTATGCGTAGATACTGAATGATGAGTTACAGACTCAATGTGCAGTGCTATGGTTCGTGATGTGACTGAGCGATCCGTCACTGCCATGCGCACAATTTGCTTGTCCTCACGTGAAGTGGTGCACTGAGGTGGTTGCGATCTACCACGTCGGTCCGTCTTACCCTCCTACATCCAACGGTCACATATCCGCATTACAGTTGTTTGGTTTCGTCCAACAGGACTACCGATTTCCCTGAAAGATAATCCACAATCTCGGTAGACCACTATCCTTCCTCTGTCGAACTCGAATACTTGATCAAAAGCTGATCGCTGTTTTCTACTAGACATAACTGATCATTTTTCTAAAAAACCACAAGAAAAACACAATTGCCGAACTTGAAATCGTCGAAATCTCCAAGCCTTAAATAGCGCTTTGACGTGGCGCCACAGGTGTGCGTGATGTGTGTCTGCGCTGAAATTCTAATCATTTGCATTTCTCACCTCCGCTAATGCATGTTGTAAATTGCATGTTATTTGCGTGCTTCCTTCAAGGTGTTGTACTTACGGTGGCCAGCAGTGTATTTTTTGTGATATTTACACTCTGTAATGGAACTGGCAAACAAAACAAAGAAACACCTGTGTTTTCTTTCTTTTTCTAAAATTTTTATTCTACCGGTATTAAAACGTAAGAAATACCAAATACCGGTATTGAACTTTTGGTCCAATATTGCAATCCTTACACATAACAAACTGACCAATGCTCATAACTCAAAACTCTCTTGAAATTGTGACGTCGCTAAATTCCAGCTCTTAACTTAAACAAAAATTTAAAGTTGCGATGGTTTGTAAGCCTTGTATGTTAGGGTACTCGCATTTTAAGATATTATAGTATTCTTCCCTCGCCCAATGAAAATCTAAGACCGGTTTCATTCGAAGCAACTTTGTGCCAATCAGCTCATTTCCTATCACCACACTTCTACTGTGAAAAGGTTGCAGAATTCCTTTCACACGCGGACACAAAGTTGACCGTAAAGGTAGCACCGTAGGGGGGGGGGATGCCGGACTCATCGGTACAATGACGAAGCAATAAAAAGTGTTCTGCATTTCCAATACACATATCCGTATGTGAAGAGCGCAGCTTCCACAATATATTTTTAGTTGAGTCAACTAGTGGGAAGGAGAACATGATTTTCGAGGGCTTGAAGAAATGACGCTACAAGAAATTCAGGGATCCAGGTGATTTCTTTTCAGAACTAGCTCCCTACTCACTGCAGTTTGATATTAGCAATATTTTCATCATCGTCGATCTAACTTTATTGGAATTTTCTTGGTTTTTGGTTTAATTTCACGCAAGTAAGAACTGGTTTTTCTTCGAGCGATTTGATGCAGTAGAGTAGTGATTCCCAAAGTGATCTATATCAACCCCCAGGGGTGTATGAGGACTTGCAAGGGATCCACATCAGCGAAAAAATAATTTGGGGGTCCGTGAGGTGTAAATGGGGATCTACAATAGTGGCTCTCATCAAACCAGATTGTGATTTTAATTTTAAAAGGAAATTTAATCAAATGGAAACCATGTTTTACTTAACAGATTTTTTTTAACTAAATTTAATGAAGTTAATTTGCTGACAGCGTAAATTTGATTAAAGCAATCACCATCATTTTTTTTGCCAGAATTAAGCTAAAGGAGTATAATATAGGACGTCGCGAATTTTCCCATTTTTTAATTGGCCACAGACCATCTGCCAGGTACGTTAAAGACTAAAATGCCCTTGATTCAGATTTTGAAACTAGGTTTGAGAATTCTTTGGTTATGGTGATACCACATTATGCAAAGAATTTATATGGTCATAGTGTGGGGGGGAAAATGTCATATTATAAAAGGAACTGATCGGAATAGGAAGTAACAGGGGTCTTAAAATAAAGTTTAAGAACGAATGTCAGCAATTTTGTCTTTAAAAAGATATACCTGTTATTTATCCCGAATTGTGGAGTATTGTGAGAAAGTTTTTAATTGCGTGTGCTTTTCCTGCTAAGAAGTAGTGTTAGCGTGGTTGCCAATCTTCAAAATAAAAAGAAAGAAAAAAGACTGGACACTACTAACTGAGGAGATTTAGAGTTAAACCTGACAAAATTGGTGCCTACTGTTGAAAATTTGTTATTGAAGCGATAGATTCATCCCTTCCATAAAAAAATTTGTTTGTTGATCAGTTATTTTATGTATTAGTTAAACTTTAATTTGATTACCATGTGCTAACACTAACATGCATTAACGCTATACTTCACTACAGTTAGTAATTTAAATCTTTTGAAGTAAATAGTCTGTACCAGCTGTCAAAAAGACAGTTAAGTTGATAAATTTGCAAAAATGCAATGTTAGGTAAGCAGGGTCTATACAAAACCGAAAAACATAGCAAGGGGTTTATGAGACAAAAAGTTGGAGAACATCTCCAGTTAGAGAAAAGCAGGACCAATAGTCATTCTCGTATCCAATCGTTGGAAACGGCTGGTATAGATTGGATGGATTTTGATGATGATTGGTGGATACGTTAAGCGGGAGTGATTGATCGGAATGAAAAATCTGCATATCTTATGGTTTGTCAAGCCAGACAATAGGAGAAAGAATACTTATAATTAACTTAATATTATAATTACTTATAATTAACCTTAGCGGAAAGAGCTTATATTTTATTCAAAATTGATTTTCTATCTTTATTTATCTTTTCTGATATCTTTTTTCTTGGATAGATGCCGCCATTTTGGTGTGGAATAAACTAAAACCTGATTCAGTAGAAGAAAAATAATACTTTATAATCCCATATTTGTCGCCAAAATTTAATTGCATGCCAAAGATTTTAAGAAGTTTGGCAATCAATTTCATTTTGAACTTGTAATCAATCTTTTGGCTCTCTCACTATATTTTTCAACCCATTATTCACCAAAGTTCACCTAAAATTCACCAAAGATCGCCAATGGCATGGGTAACCGAAAAACAAAGAGTTTTTTTTTATTCAATACTTTTTTTCCACTAACTATTTATTTTAATTGCTAATTAACTAAAACGACAGGCAGGCGAAACTCGTTACTTTCGTTCTTTAAAGTTGGTTTATTTCTATGCGGTAAAAAGAGAATATTGGCAACCATCGAACATTTTCCAGAAAAGGGAACAAGATACTTAGCCTCATTAACTCTCGATTTTCGTTTGTTTTTCCAAAAAAGATGCTTGTCCTTCATCTTACTCCTCTTCTAAAATTCGAAGAATATTTCGAAACTTTGTAAATCATAAATCAGTCGCTTCTTTTGGTTTTGATGCTCAGACTCAGCTCAAGTAACTAATCATCCCTCTAATCTTTATATATATATATATTATATAATTCCATTTTACAGCACGAAAGGAATAGAAAAGTGTAAAGGATATAAGAGCAAAATATTACGTTCAAATGGCGGTAGGATTACTATATTTAATGAGGATCTAGTTCAAGGGGTTGATAACTGTTTCCCCCCTTGGTGAAGTTGCAATATTATCTTCTACAAAATGTCTGACTTTGTTATTGAGATAGAAATAAGCTCTGTGTTTTTCTACGAAATCGGAGAAAAACTTATTAGCCTTATTTGTTATGAAGAAACAAGTCACCTATAGATGAAATGACAACAACAACAAAGTGGAAAATGGGTGGGAGAATATTTTTGATGTGTTTTTCCGTAATAATTTTGGTTCTTTTATTCGTTCCGTTTTGTTTCTCTGCGTTATCAATTCTCTCGTCGCCTTTCTTTTTAAGTTGGTAGGTCATTTTTTTGTTAAAAATAAGATAACACTTAACAAAATGCAAAATATCTACCATGAATTTATTCTCGAAATCTTCAATATATATATATATTCGAAAATACACTATTTTCGAATATTTAATTCTAATCACACCCAGATGGCAAAAATAATTCGTCATTAAAAAAAAACTAACAGGGTTAGGGGTTTAACCTCCTTCGATCAAGAAATTTTAAATTTTTACCATAGAGATTACGCCTCTGTACTTTCATCGATGGGTTTTTAGAATATAAAACCCCCTCCCCACATAAGAGAGATCTGTGTATATCATTGATAACTACCAGACCTCTTTTGCAAAATTTTTAACCTAGCATTGTAAAACTATGGATCTGTCTTTCATCAAATTTCAAAAATTATTTCCAAATTTTTGAAAGAATCCCATTAACTTGATGAGAATATATATATTACTGCTGACCATCCAAAATACGACAGAAGATATCGACGTTGAATTTATTAGGGAGATAATACACTGAGTCAAAATATGAAATGATTGAAAATACAATCTTCGGAGGGTTGAAAAGGACGATGAAATCGAGTGTTGCTGCCACAGCTAACTATTAAAGATGTGTGTTGAAGTACGGCATTCCATGCTACTTCCATACCATCGCCAAAATTGATCTGGTGTAGCAGTTGCGTATACAAGAGTAGGGTTGGGGGAGGTCAAACACCACTCATACACCAAGAGATTTTTAAAATAAAGATTACTCTATGTGCTTTCACTTATGTGTTTTTTAAAATGTAGACCCTTCCCATAAAAGTATTTTGCCTATGCCACTTGTGGGTAGTGTATGTTCTCCAATCATCTATCGGGGGGGGGGACATGTTTGATTTGCGACAAATTAAGAAAACGTGCAAGCCAAAGCAGCAATGAAATCTGGTGGACGAAGAAGTCTTGAACATTGCAAACCCTGTGTGGTTATAAATGTTAAAAACTTTATTAATGTTATATAAATGCATTATTCAGTTGGAATGTATTCACAGGCAAGCTTCTGAGGTAAGGGAAGACAACCGACTCATGTACCTCAGAGTTATAACGCTGGCTATGTGTGTGTGAGAGAGAGTGTGTATACCAGCAATGTTTGCTAAGGGATACTGTAGTTGAATCAAATACCACCTCAAATCATAATAACAGCTGAAGTATCACATAAGGTAACATTTAAGCATCCTCTCTCCACATTATACCCAAACTCTAATCCAACCATTGTAGTGTTGATGGCAGAAGCGTGATTCATCTGTAAAAATAATATCTTTCAATTTAGTTGTCCACGTTCGCCATCAGTGCACCATAACAGATACAAACGCCAGTGATTTTTGAGACAAAAGTAATCACAGGAATCCATGCTTTGTGGACTTTCCACTGTGCAGCAATCTCAAATGGTACGTGAGAATACCTATTGTTGTACAACAGACCGTATTTGTTCTGATGTGGCAGAGGAATCAATCCCGCCCGGTGATACTACGAGGATGGTGCAGTTAGTGCCATCGGTTAGTCGTTCCCTCCTGTACTCATCGGTTCCAGATTTGCCTCACTGTTGCTCAGTTACATTGCTTTCTCGGAAGGATAATCTGCATTCCCTGTAGGCAACAATTCTTCCTCATTCGAACTCAGTACGTGCTTCGAGGAACACTGAAGTTGCTCAAGTAAGACAATCGCACGAAAAACAGCTCCAGAATTTCAAAACAGTATCTTGTTCTCCCTTTATGTAACGTTACGTCAGTGACTTTTCAGGCGCCCATAATAAGTATCTACGCTAAAATACTAAGTATTTACATATTCTATCGTAGTATACGTGCAATTGAAATTTCATTTGTTTAGACGCCTCCTTCATGGTGTTGCATTTTGACAGGCCAGGAACCTAGCATTTTTGAACCTGGTACTATAAAGTTATATTCTAAGATATTACTTTGTACCGGCACAACTGTGCTTTGAGTTTTATTCATTTTTAGAACTGTTTAAAAATAACTGTGTCCCCCTCCAAGGTCATTACTAATTACTCAAGTTTGTTCACTTCGATCTAAAACGTTTCCTTGAGATACAACTTATGGAAATTTTGTTTCCCTAAAAGAAAATTTAAAAAAAATCTACTTCCTCTACGAGTCAAGCCTTAAGCAAATTTTTCTTAGTATGTATACCTCAAGAGCAATGGCGCACACAAGGGGGTGTCCTGGGGGTCCGGACACCCCCCAAAGCCCTTGAGTTTTTTTCGATTGATCACAATCATATATATAAATATATATATATGATGTAAAATTTAACTAACAATTTATTTTATTAATTAATGCTAATTATTAATTCAATAATTGATTTTTAACTGTTTTTTGTTAACAAGATCGACAAAATCAGAAGAATCAATTGGTGTTGCCTTGAGGTATGACCCAAGTTGGGAGACTTTCGACCATGGACACCTCCCTTGAAATTTTTTTATGTGCGCTACTACTCAAGAGTTAACACCCGCCCTAGCTATGGTACTCAGATAAAGGTCTGATTGGTGTTGATCCTAACCTCCCACCCCCTTTTTACTTGCAACGCTAGAATGTGTGGATCAATTAGGACTGACCATCCGCAGTTAAATTTCATTTTACGTCCTACCACTGCAAATTTCCAGGATGAAATTGTGCTATCCTGATTCTGAACACTTATTTATCATTTAGTTTATTATACGTGATTAATTTTCTACGGTGCACTCCAAAATTTATTTTAAGATGAAGAAATAATTGGTTTTTCATTGCTCAGGAATTTAACAACTTTTTCTCCATTTGCTTAATTCTATTTTTCGTTAAATATTTGAGTTGGAAAATCCTTAACACTAGATTGCCCAAAGAAGTCATTTTGACTGCTTTTTAATTTCGATTAGAAAAACAATTGCAAAAAAAAAAAAAAAAAAAAATTACACGATTTCTTAGAATTTTTAAAAATATATATATATTTTTTCCAAGTGAAGTAATTTTTTTATAGTTACTATTTACTAATAACTTGTTATATGACTGTAAATAATATAAAAGATATTAAAAATTAATTTTAAACAAATTTTTTACGCATTAGTTATTCTTTCACAATGCAATCATTTTGACTGCTTTTTGGGCAATATAGGTAGGTATATACAAAGTTTCAGTCTTTCTAGTGTTAATGAATAGCAAAAAGATTAACCATACACAAGTCTCTTTCTAGATCTCTTAGTGGCTGTGCTTTATGCTTCCTTCATTTATGGTACTGATATAAAAAAAAAGGAGTGGAGAGGAAATTGTAACACATCTTAAAGAAGATAAGTTATTCTTTTATTTTTATGGATTATCCAATGACTCATAATCTCTGATGATAATACTATTGCCCTCTCTAAGAAGATTATGCCTAGAATGAATGACCACATCTGTGCAAATGTCCTAGATTTGAGAGAAAAGTCATTTTTATGCATAGGCATACTTTTCGAAAAAGAAATCTTGTTGAAATAAACGAATGAAGGATTGTCTCGGTGGAAAAAATGGCTGTGATCAGTGGCGCACACAAGGGGTGGGGTGTCCTAGGGATCCATACCCCCCTAAAGCCCATGAATTTGTTTCGATTGATAATAATCCTATATATATATATATATATAGTAACATAAAATGAAAGAAATACATATATATATAAATAAAGTAAAATTTAATTAAGTGCTTGTAATTAACAATTTATTTTATTAATTAATGCTAATTATTAATTCAATAATTTATTTTTAACTGTATTTTATCAACAAAATCGACAAAATCAGAAGAATCATTTGGTGATGTTTTGAGATATGATACGAGTTGGGGGACTTTCTACCATGGAGACCCCTCTTGAAAAATTTTTGTGTGCGCTGCTGGCTGTGATATATACTTATTACCAGTGTGACAGTTCTCTAACCGCGCTCTTTCAACTAACAGTCCTCTTGGGGAATTTCTGGTCTTTGAAAATTATTTTATTATAAAACTCCTCTTCGAAAAAGAAGACGTGATTGTATAAATTAAGACTACTATATACAGTCTAGGCTTTCGTGTTAGAAAAGAGAGATAGAATATATTTATAGCGGAATGTAAATCGCGGATGTTTAATATTTGATAATTGAATTACTTAGGGTGACGATCTGTCACTGGAGATTGATTATAGATTAAATAGCCAAGAAGTCACAGCTTGTGCCTTGAGTAAGTGTATTGAGTCTTAAAGTATTCTCATATCTCGCTAATTGTCTTCATATATATTAATTGGATGCATCTCTTAGTCTTGATCGATTGAATTTGAGTTGCGGTTAATATTGTGAATAAATTAGATTGTTTTTGAAATATATGGCTAGTCTTCCTTCCAATTCTCCCACACCTCTAGGCATTCAGGTGATATCCTTACAGTAGTGGCGTAACGAAGTACATTTGGGCCCCCTTAAAGTGAGGTTTTGGGCCCCCAAGTTGGATTTTACAAAGGGTAGGTGCTTGGTGGCAGTCAGGGTTTGTGCCTCCCTCCCGCGATGCGGGGGTGTACGTTACGCTACTGCTTATTACCATTTGATTTTTTTAAATAACTTTTAATTAGATGCATACGGATGTTAATAAATAATTCTCACAAGGAAATCAGAATCAAAGGGGAAAAAGAAATTTAAAAAAATATTAAAGAATAAAAAATTCTGTACATGAAGCACAATAGTTCTCAGAAATGTTGATAATTACTTGTAATATACGAATAAAAAAATAACGATTAATAATACGTTGAAGTTAATAATGTATAATTAAAAATATAATACCCCAAGCGAAAAATTATCTTAAATTTCCTAACTATGATAAGAATAGAATTTATTAGAACTGTCATCACACATAATGGAATTGTCAATATGATATATTACTATAAAATGTCATGCAAAATAACTGATGTATGATTTTTCGTATGTGATAAATAGGAATATTTTTTCTTAATAATTAGTCAAATATTTGCGAAAATAAAGTTAGTAACAGAAATTGTATAAATATTACGCAGAAAAAAAGTTTTTTTTTATAAAAAATGACATGGATTTCAAGAATTCAATGAGTATTATTTTACTTTTGTATTACTATACAGAACCCAGCGAGTATTAAAATTCTTTCAAATATGATTGTTGAAGATTATTTATAGAACAAAAAATGTGAATATTCTTTGCTTCTCTGGGGCTAATTGAAACCATAAAAACTCTTCGATCACAATCATTTTTAATTACAGATTCCGTACCTTATTTCTTAAAAATTCCTGTTGAAATTTAAGCTATTTAAATTGAGAAATAAAGAATAAAATTTTTACGTCTTTATAAAAAAATAAGCTTCCATCCCCCTTTAAATAGTATTATTTTATTTTTTGCGTGTTTGAAAATTAGCTGTATCTATTAATTCATTCGTTTTAATTCTGCTTTACTGACGCTAGTAAAATATTCAGAATTACAAACAAGCAGATTTACAAAAATTAGTATTGAGTACTTCTGTGAATTTAGTGAAAAACATGCTTGTGAACAAAATAAAGAGTGAAAAATAAAAAAACACCAGACAATTTTGATGGAAAATGAAAGGGAGTTAGTTGTAATATCAATGTGCATCGAGAATGGAAATTCACAAACTTTTTATTCTAAAAACAATGTTTCGCGTTTTAAGTTGTAGTTTTTTTTTAAATATAAAAAAGCATAAAAAAATCTGAAACGCGAAGGAAAAAACTCGAATTTTAAGTTAAATTAACTCAAATTAAAAAAAATTAAACGAGCCCAACTATAAACGAATCGTGTGTTGTAAAAAAGTATTTTTACGTAAAATATTTTGAGTATAAATACAGAATAATTGTTACACATTAAACAATGTGTATCTTAATTTTAAAAATATTAATTTTTCCAGAAAACAGTAAAATCGTGTTAGTTCTTTCCCTTCAAAAGCGATATTTAAAGGGGGGGGAATCTTAGAATTCTAATTTCATGGGTAGTATGTGTATTCAGTCTGTATTTACAAAAGAAACCCGTGAACGAACACGAGTCGTTTTGTCTGCGTGGTTTTTGACGTAATTTCGTTCGATTTATGCTTCTCCATTCAAATAAACACTGGGTCAAAGCTCTGTAACAGTTTTTATATATATATCCGTATTACAATATGTAAATAATTTTGGAATCTGACATTCCGATCAATTGCTTTTACTAAGACAATTCGTGTATTTCATTCGTACAGATAATCTTCTTTTATAGGAAGGTATTCTTAGAAGAAGATATTAATTTTGGAAAGATTGTAGATTTCCATTAAAAGACAAACAGCAATTTAAAATATTGTAATATAAGCTGGAATACTTGCAAACGATTATTACTAGCCTTCAACATAATTCTTTTCTCACATTCCATGAAAGAGAGAGAGATTTACTGTTTCCAAAATTTTATATAATTATGATATAATTAAAATATTTGGTTAAAAGATAAAAATATTTTGTTTTGACATTTTTACGTTAGCTTTTAAAATTTCATCACTCATAAATACATTTAATACTTGAAAAAAACATTCAAATGATAAAAAAAAATTCTAATTTTAATAGAAATTTAATTTTTTGTTTGAAAAAAAATTAATGTTCAAATACTACTTTAAGGATATAATAAGGTTTTTAATTTTTGTGATAAAAACCTTCCTGTATATCACAAACAAAGTCGTTTTTTTTTCCATTCTTTTTGTTTATACGTAGTTCTGTAATGAGCTGACATGTCTTAAGTTATCATATCTCAAAATCTTGTTTCAAAAAAAAAAATTTTTTTTTAGAAGATCCGCAATCATAAGACGCACTTAAGATTTTTATCAGACACTCCCTTTTTTGACCTCATGGAATCTTAACTGGCCAATGAAATGATTGAATTTTAGACCCATCACTCAATTTTACAATATCAAAGACGATTGATAGCATTTCTTATCTAGCATTTCATGATTTAACTTGAGGTAGCTTGTACCGTATTGCACGTAACTCATTTGTTATGAGCTATTATTTTCTAACTTATTTTAAAATAAATATGAAATAAATGCAATTGTTAGGACAATATCTGTTACAATTATCTACATTTAATAAATTTAAATAAACTTCAAGAATTTTTTGTGTATGGCATAATTTATTTTTTCAATATTACTCTCGTGTGTCATTATTAAATTTATGTCATGTAAAATGCAATAAATAGCATTTTATTACAAAAAAAAAATCTAGGTATTAAAAATAGCAGTGAATTTTTTTTTTTTATCTAGACGTATCTTTATTTTTATATAAACTGAAATTTAATACCGTATAATATCATTACAAACATATTTGCTACAGCGATAAATTTTTACAAGAGGCTTCTAAAAAAATATCTGGGTCATTTGACATCTTTCATACAGGTATTCTATATATACTTGCATATTTAGAGAAATACTTTGGTAAATTGCCCCCATATACCCCCTTCTCCTCCTATGGGGGTTTGCAGTTTTCAGTAAACACGCCCCCGCAGTGACCTTTCATTCTACATCTACTTCTCCTTTTTCATTATTTTTTGAAAGTTTGGATTGAAGTCGAGTGGGTGGCATTAAAGGGCATTTTAAAGTGTTTCATCAATACTTTATTTAAAGAAAGGAATCTCCTCTCAAGAATATTTAGAAAATTCGTAAAATACTTTTGGGAAGGATTCCAGCTCATACTGGTCCTTTGGAGAATCGTGATAAAAATGTGATTCGAAAAATGATACTCTTATTTTATGGTTAAAACAATAAAGTAAAGGAGGGGGGGGGGATTTTTTAAAAGCCATTTTTGTCTTTGTTGTCCTATTGCCTGGGTGGGCATTACGTCAATCGCGATCCACCGGTGGACCGCAAAGACAGTTTGGGATGACCGCCTAAAAATTTTACCAGCTAGTAATTATATACGAAAAATTTAAGATTGGCTGACAGAACGCAGACTATGCCTTCTACTGACTATAACAACAAAAACTAACTTTAGATAAAAAAGTTTTATTTTTTTAATGTATTTTGAATTGTTTCATATAGTAAATGTATCATTTCATATAATTATATTTGGAGCTATTATTATTAAGTTTGTTTCTTGCGTTTTACTTTAAACGCGGTTTTAAATGTGATTTTTTTTTTACTTTAGTTCCGTAGGTAAGTACATATTCCGTACTGATTAAGTTATTATAATAACCTTTTCCTAACCTCACCACATCCACGGCAGTGGGTAGTAGCGTACACAAGAATTTTTAAAGGGAATGGGGTCGAGGGTTGAAGGTCTACCATTCTTGTATCATACCCAAACATTTTTTTTTTTTTTTTGATTTTGTCGATTGTCGGGAACAAAAAACAGCAAAAAATAAATTACTGAATAAATAATTAAGATTAATAAATAAGAAAAATTCTTAATATCAAATACTTAATTACATTTTACATACTATATACATGGGACTATAATGAATCGGGGAAAAAAAGGAAGGGTTATGAGGGAGGGTCCGGACCTGTGGACCCCTCCACCGGCTTTATGTGCGCCACTGACACTGGGTGAACCGCAACTCCTTGAAAAAATTAAAAGTAGCCCACACCCTGGAAAAGTCTGCCCACCCCTGTCCTATTGCATGTTTTTTACAAATTTTAAGAAGAGCCAAATAGAGATAAATTTAAGTTATGTACGAAAATAATTAGTAATGTGTGTTTGTGATATTTGTAAAGATTTTAGAGCTAGTTGGCATCAGAAATTTATTATGGAAAATGCAATTTTTTTTAGTGAGAATAAAATAATTATGCCATTATATATATTTAATTTTTTTAAATTTAGTTATTTGAGTATCACACACACAATTATTTTATTTTATTAATTTCATAATTTATATTACGTTTCAGCACTACAGTTGGAATATTAAGAGAAGTATAACCATTTTAAATAAAATGTGAAATTGTACAATTTTAAAAATAAATTCTCAAACAGTTTCCCACATTATTTTAAAGGATTCATGTAAATGAAATTCAGATCGTTTGTAAACAAATTTCAGTTCTATTTGGTAGAGGCGGAAAGGAAAAATAATAATTATAACAAATTGGAGAATTTTAGTTTTGGATAATTTCTATTTTTAACACAGATATTCAACTTCGAAATGGTACTTTTTTTCAAATATGAAAAACAAACGATTGTTTGTGTAAAGAAATTTGTTGTAAAGGAATCGGTGCTTGTATAAGCACATGAAACGAAAAGCTCTTTTTACAGAAATCCATAAATTCTTTTTGGGTGACATTATAGTTTTAATCTACTTTTATTCCAGGTTGATCATCGCATGAGTCGAGAACCAAATGCAGTAGATGTACACTCCTGTCACTAAGTGTCTGAAGCAGATACTTGAGGTAGCCACAACTAATTTACCAGCAATTTGCACTATGATGGAAACGAAGATGTTCGCAAGCAACCACAAAAGGCATAGAAGAGAATAACAGCAGCTGGTCTTTCACCCCTTAACCGTCACAACCCCCTAGAAAGGGGCAACGGTACAGAGGGAGAGAGATGTCCAGTTGGGAGGTTTTCAAAGAGGGAGGGAGATAGTTCGTAAAACCTGGTCATCCATTACCTTCATTCTACAGGAATCAAATAACAAAAAGTCAATAGATATTTTGTATCTAAATGAGAACAACAAATTGTTCTTTCTTTGGAACTAAACAGTGACGTATGACAACAAAAAAAGTTTTAGAAGAAAGATGGGGCAGGGTTTTGGTTTCGTTCGTGACAATCCTGTTCTGGAGGATGTCATCCATATGCAGGGTGTAACTGCATACAACCCATTTTAAAAGACAGGTTGTGTGTTTGTAACCTCACCCTTTGTGAAGGTTAGAAGCATCATTCCAATGTGAGAGATAAAAAATTTAATTCCATCTTTTGCACAATGAAATAAATTTGTATTTAAAAAGTGTTTTATAGAAGTTCGCAACTGTGCACAAGTATTTTTCAAAACACACACGAAAATTGGTAATCTTCTGAAATAAAAAAAATTTTGAAGCAATATCAAACTTCTCCAAGAGTTTGAATATTTTGTAATAACTAAGAAATTACCTCAAAGTGGCGACCTTTGTGCGATATATTTTGTTATTATTTACATATTTTTATTCGTTTTCTCCCCCTCCTCCCTCAAAAAATAAATATATGCAGGATAAAAAAATAAAATAAATCCCATGTAGGTGACTATTCTCAAATACCGAAGTGTGATCAATATATCCTAAAATAAAATTTTATAATTAATTCTACAATAATTATCTATTAAAGCTATTTTTAATATATCTTTTCCTGTATGTAAAACATAATTCTTATTATTAATTCTTTATGTATCTTTTTTTTTATTTTCTAGATTAGTTCCAACAAGAAACAAACAAAAAATATCACTGCAGGAAAAAAAAGTCTCAAAAAAAGAATCCTCGTCTGAAGTTTTCTCTATCCCTTGGAATCTAAAACTATTCTTGAGGGGAAAAAATCAATGGCTTATGAACAGAATTATGTTTATTTAGTAAGTGATGAATGAATCTGAAAAAAAAATGCGTTCAGAAAAATTTATTTTGAAAAATTGCCATACTGCGAGAGTTTTAAAATGATTAGAAATGAGGAATGGTGATCAATTTTGTGACACTTAAATGTTCATAAAAAAAATAACAACGTAAAGTACTAAAAAGAAAGAGGGAAAATAATACATCAGATGCATTCGCTTATTTGGTGGATAGGGAATAAAAATATTCTAAAATCAGGGTAAAAAAAATAAACATTTAAATATAAAAAAGTAGTAATCAAAAAGATAACAATTAGACAATATACGAGTACTAAGTTTTGAAAAATTTAAAAAATAATACAGTACTTTTGCAGTAGTAAATTTATATACAAGAAATAAAACTTAATTTTTTTTTTTAAAGAAAATCCTTAAATTTTTGTTTTATTTTTAAATTTATGCATAAATTCAAAGTAAAATGAAATAAACTGTTTATATAGACTGGGGTTTGAATAACTTTGCAGATAATGTTTTTTAAATTCTGATTTATCTAATAATACCCCTCCCCCAAAGAAAAATATTTAAAAATCAATTTTTTGCACTAAAATTTGAAATTTACAAATGAAACGAAATAATGAAAAGAAACTATTTAAGAAATATTAATAAAATGCGTAAAAAATAAGCTAGCTTACATGGAATAAATAAAATTTCGCTAAAAAAATCGAATTATTGTCTGTTTTTTTTAGCATAAATAATTCTGGGGTAAAATGTTGAAAATACAATAAACTGACTAAAACATGCACATAAGCTAATATTTAAACTGTAAAGAGTTAACGATAAATTCCTAGCAGTCGGAAATACCATTTAAAAAAATGAAGCTTAGTAAGAATATTAAATATTTATAAAAAGTTTTGTGACGATAAAAATCTGCACCAGTGATGAAATACTAACATATGGGATGGTTACTACAAAAATTAAAAAGAAAATTTCAACGTTTCATTATAATGAAGGAAAGATATAACTGTACAGTTTTTAAATCTTCTTGTTGATGTAAACCACAGCAATTCTTCAAGAAAGCAGAGGGGGATGTTTTTACACTTATTCGGAGTTTCTTAACTCCCCCATAGTGAACTCTGACTCTTTCTTCTATATTTCCAAGATTCCCTACAGGAATTCTCCAGCAAGTCCTTTTTTTTAAAGTCATCCTGTTTAGAATGTTTTATTTACGAAATGAAACTTCGAATTTCGAACAAGAAATGTTATAAGCAGAGAAATATGTTCAAATAAATTAAGTTTTATAAATTGCAAATTCCTTATAATTTTCTTTTAAGTCGAACATGAAAGGAAAAAAAACTTGCAGATTGGTTATTGATATTGAATACAAAATTTTCAAAAAAAAAGCCATAATTAATTCTATGTGTATTAATAAACGCACAACTTCATTTTTTTCTTACAAATAAAAAAAATAAAGATAGTTTAATTCTTTATCCCATTAAATAAAATAAAAAATTATATTTACTAAAAAAAAGTGCATAATTTCCTAAGTAAACAAATTTGATAAAATTAGTTTATTATTATTTTCATACCTAAATAAAGACTGCCTGAGCAAATAAATAATTTCGGAAAGTTTAATCGCAGTTTTTACCATTTAATTTATCATGCGAAATGGAAGAAATCTCTAATAAAATAACTTTTTGAAACAAAATTTATCACATTAGAATAATTAATTCCCTATTCGTTATGAAGAACCACAACACAATAAATATTTCTAATTTAAAACCCAGGTTTTTTTTTCGGATCCATTATCAGCTTAATTTCGGAAAACAAATTTTTTTTCAACTTAGAATTCTAAATTTTTTACCGAACATTTTTGCGTTCACTACTTTCCCCCCAGATTTTAAATACGAAAATTTGCCAAACACACACAGAAAACCAACAAAAATCAAATTTAAAAAAAAAATCCCCCACCAGTGTCCTGCACGAGTCCCTCCTCGGCTATCGACTAGCCGAGGGACGATCCGGGGAATAAACCAGTTTCATCCGACAGTAGCTAAACAAAACTTTTAGTTACACAGCTGATATATACAGATCATTGCACAGGCTCTAGTCGTCACACCACTAATGTTTTTGATGCTATCGACCAATAGGAGCGCGCCCTCTGTGAAATAGGTGGCCGCTGATTGGTAGCTGCGTGACGTCACGATGAGGTTGGGCTAGCAAAATTCGTGATAGGAGCGAAGCAATCCTAGAATATAAAGTTAGTGTGTACGAGGCGCTCGTTCGTGAAAGACTGTAAGCGGAGGTAAAAGCGGGGCTGAGGTCCCTAGCTGTAAAAGGTTTAACATCCGGAGTGTGGACATTGGCTGTGATAATTTAGCTTTTCTACCTACATTTCTGTTCGTTTTTTCCTAAGTTCGTCATCATCCAAAGAACATCATTTGATACTAATATCCAGAGAATCCTTCCGATAGTCATTCGTGCCACATAAGAAGTTCTTTGCTGTGAAAAAGAGGACGACGCCATATTTGAACATCTCTCGGCTAGTCAGTTCCGACCATCGGGTTTTAAGAACGGGTGTTGTGTGTTGTTGTGTTTGTGATCTTTTCCGAGAGCAAATCTGGAGTGAGATTTGTTTGTGATAGTAACCATTCATTTCTCCATACTACCGAGATCGAACTTGTCCTTCATGGAAATCGAAAGTGCATCGACTTTTTTGGCCAACCTGCTAAGGTTGGAAAACCGTCAGATCAAATTTGCCAGGATCGAAATGTTCCGACGTACCTTGGAAGAACTTCTAAGGCACCACTACCAACATCACTGGTTTCCAGAAAAACCGTGCAGGGGGTCGGGATACCGTTGTTTACGAATCAACCACAAAATGGACCCTCTCATCGCAAAAGCTGGCGATGTGTGCGGATTCAACGAGGCAGATCTACGAAAGCTATTACCTAACGAGCTCACAATGTGGATAGATCCTCAGGAGGTTTCTTACCGTATTGGTGAGAACGGTAGCATCTGCATCCTCTACGACGGCAAGTTGAACGAATTCTCGGCGGATGTGACAAGGTACCACTACCAACCAAGTAACAACAACCATACCTCGTACTCTCCCATCAACACCAGGTACCCGGGATGCAAGGAAAGTGCTCGCGGTAACTTGACATGGGATAGCTTCGTGTCAGATTCCCGTAATCGAGGCATGGAACAATTAGCGGCATACGTTTCCAGCTAAATTGGAAGGAATTTTATCAAATTCCCTACCCGGAGCTGAAAAACGGATATAAATATGGGTTTTTAACAGTCCACGTCTCCAGCCAAAATATCTAGGCGTACCAAGTAACGCTGATAGCAATTGTGATCTTATTTTTTTTTCTTTCTATTGGAGTATTTAAAAATATGGATTAAGAAAAAAAAAGGTAAAGCATTACGTTCTCATGTATTATATACCTTTTTTTTAAACAAAAATTTAAAATATTTGAAGCAATCATTATTGTAAGTAGATATCATTTTATGTACTAAGTTCTTTATGTCATTGGGGAATTTTTACGGGACCACCGGTTCAAACGAAAATATTCCAACACCGTTGGCTTTCCGTCATATAAAAGTTACCCACAGTATCGGACTGCCAACTGGATGATAACCTGGAATGCAATAGAAATGTTGAACTTTTTTTTTTCACCGTCCGAAGTTATGTTTCCTTGTAACATTTTTTTTTTAGAACTACAGTAGTGAGAATGGCGGTATAAAAAACTGTTTTATCACTGTGATCAATAAATGCCCACCTAATAAAGCTCTCTGTTGTGTTATGAAATAATAAAATGGAGCTTAGTAAAAAGAATGAGACAGGCCATTTTAATTTTTTCTTCTTCTGGTAATTTGCTGCTAACTCTTCTCTTGCTTTACTATTCTGTTTACTTTTCTTCACAGCAACAATGCTTGATTAATATAATTTTTTTTTTAAATTTCATATGTCATGTTTATTTCTTAAAAAGTTTGAAAGTCAAATAAGTGTTTTTGTGTATAAATATTTGAATATTGACTGTATTTTCCTGAATGTGGGTATTATTACATTTTGTTGCTAGTCTTCCCTTATATTATGACATAATGCACAATTATTGAATGTCATAATTGTAAATTTGTTGTAGGTTTTTTTGTTATAGCTTATTTGGTCTGTCATATGTTTTTAAAAAAGTATAATTTTTTTTATAAAATCTTATTTGATTGAATTTTTTGAAACATTTTATTCATGAATGTATTTTACCTCTAATGTTTAAAATCTTGAATGTATATAATTTCATTCATAAATGACATACGCTGTGCCACATCAAATATTCCTTGGATGAAAAAAAAAATGTAAAAAAAATGACTAAAGTCCTATTTTTAAAGGCATTGTAATATATTTAATTGTTGAGTATTTACAGTACAATTTTAAATATTATATATAGAAAACTTCCAAGGGATATAGCATTTTTAGGATGTCATTTGTAAATGAGAAATATACAGCATTGTTGCAATAGATATATCGCCAGGTTGCGAAAAAGTGATCATTTCTACTGATTTGTATGTTTTTCCTAGCCTAACTTTTCTTTCTCAGTGCTACATATTTGAATTCTAATCTTAATTATTTCTTTGTTTGCCATTAACTACTACTGTAGGGTTTACTATTTCTATTCTTTCTGGATTTCCATTGAGCTGGCTGTCCTCTGTACAAGTCATCCTGTACAAATATTTGTAAAAAGTTATTTTATGTCTGTACAGTGATGTTATATAGAAGTTTTGTACAGTGACTTAATAAAAGTACATGCAGCATACGCTCTTGTTTTTTTTATTGGAGTTTATAATTTCTGTTTATTATTTTTATTTTAGATGGGGGTCTGGAAATCTAAAGCTGCTGTATAAAACTATTCAAAATTTTAATCGAATTTAAATTTTACTATTAGATGTAGTAATTTTAAAATCGGGAATTATATTTAACTTTTTATTCAATAATGAATGCAAATCGAAAAATTTAATTTGGAAAGAAATTTTTTTTCGAAACATATAAAAAAATCCGTATGTTAAACTTAAATATTTGAAACAATTTAGCCAGGTGTACGTTGGATTTTAAGTTTATAAAGGTAAGTGTTTGATTTTGTGTTAAAGTGTGTATTCAAAGTGAAAAATCGAGTTCGCGGAATGTTTTCGTGGCATTTTTGAAAGTTGGAAACGAATATCAGCTTGTAAAGTTGTAAATAAGGTATAAGTTTGGTATTTTATGAACATTTTGTGAAGTGCTATCGTCTTTTAATTTAATTTCTGTTTTATGAAGAAGGAGTTAGAAAATATTTCGAGATTAAGAGCATCGTTTTACATACATGACGTGTCAACTTTGAAAATCCGATTGGGTGTATAGGAAAAATTCAACTCAAATGTATTAATTTATTTGGAGGTATTTAAATCTTGCTTTAAGAATGTTTTTAGATTTTATTTAAAATTAAAATAATCGATGTAAAATAATTTGAAATCTATCGAGTTAATGCCAAAAAAGTGTAAATTTTCCGTTTTCATTAAATTCTAACGCAAAAATCAGATTTGTTGAACAAATGAACTTAATATTCCTATTCCATCACATAAATAGTGTAAGGAAACTTATAAGTAATATTTAATATATTTCGAAAGGAAATTTTCTGAATTTGAATACTAAAACTGAAGACTTCGGAATCGCCGTTGCAAAACCCTATTGGATAATTTTGTAAGTGTATTTAATATATTTTAAAAACTTGTTGTTTTACGAACCTAATTCAATCGGTTTCTAAACTTAAGCAAATGAATTAAAATTTATATATAAAATGGTACTTTATCGATAGTTTACGCACATACTTGCGTATCATAAAACTATACACCGAATAAAGTGAATTATAACGTTTATCAAAAAGATCAAAAGTTTATTTTCATTATCCACTTTGAAAGTAATCTAAAAACTTAAGAACTTTGTAACAGTAAAAATTAAGTTTATAAATTTCGCTTTGATTAGAGAGAATCGTTTGAAGTACGCTTCATAGTTCCTTTTTAAAGTATATGTATGGATTTTGTCGATTTTATTTAGCTTTTTATTGTAGAAACAAATTAAAAAGAATTTTTATCAGAAATTAAAATAATCTAAAAACATATGTTTACAAAATCATTTATAAAGATTGAGTATGCGCCGTATTTGAAATCAAAACATTAGTTTAATTAACTATCTGTGATATTAAAGTGTATAGAAGAAATTTCTAGAATTGTGAGTGTTGATAATTTGTAATTCTTCGATGAATCAATCTAATAAAGAAGTAATTAAAAAAAAATGAGCACAACTGGTAACGCGATCGTGATTACGTATGCGAAACACTTGTTTGCGTGGCATGCTCTCCTTAGTTATGAGGAAGTAGATGTGATTTGGAACACAAGTTTTTATTTTTCAACCATCGAAATATTTACTGAAATTAATCCTGTATTATACGTGTAATTTGTCAAAATTATTAATCATTTTTAATTTCTAAGTACAAATATGATAACGTTTGTTTTTCGGGAACTTTCTGAAGGGCATTTTCCACTAAAATAGGTAGATAATTTGTATTTGTGTTGCTAGATTAAGATAATATTATCTTTAATTTCTGCATATGATTTCAAATTGATAAATCGTATATGAAATCTATTCAGGTTAAATTTAAATACAATATTTCGAATTTTCATTTTATCCAAAAATGAGTTTGCTTCTGATATTTCGTAAATTTATGAAATCGGAAAAGATTTCGAATATTATAGAATGAATATTAAAGCTTTTTCCTTTTATGAATGTGTTCGTAATTAAAGTAGAAATGAACAATTTGGAAGAAAGATATCGAATATACAATTTTAATACTTCAAAAATGAACCAAAGTTGCAAAGATAAGTAAACATTCTATATGAATTTATTTCTATTTATGCAGGATTCGTTAGTAATTTAAATCATATTTGACCATATAAATAGCTCGTATAATGTTATTGGATCCTAAAACCTTTCATTGAAAAATTACTGAGAGAACGCGTTCATTTTTTTTTTTATCAAATTAAAGACTAAATATTTATTAAAATTGGTTACCAATTTTGAAGAACTTGACAAGAACTCGTGTTAGAATTAATTTTAAAAGAAAAACATGATTTCGATTCTTCGTCTAAAATATCGAACTTTATAGAATTGAAAATGTTACATTTTCCATATGGTAGTAGTTCGCTAGAAATATAATTAATTCGTGTGATCACATATTCAGTTGCACTTAAAAAGTTTTTTAGTAAATATCCATCGAATTTAACAAAAATGTTTATTTAAAAAATATTCTGAGAAACTCTTGTACTTTAAAAAATAACACGTATTCGCTGTTTGTTCATTCACATTTCAGTCTACCTGATTGTTCAAAGTTTATAACTAAGTCAATTGAAACATTTTTGCTGAACATTTGGTGTTATTTTTTACTTCTCCATATTTATCTTACCAAATAAGCTGAAATATTTTTCAAGCACAAAAGTTTTAAAAATTTACTTTTGGTAAAGAAACTTATTTGTTTCAAAACATTGAAATGCTTGCTTTTGAGTTGCATTTAGTAATTTCAGTGAAGCATTTTGAAGTATTTGAATTATTTCACTTATGGAGAATTTTATATTAAGTGGTGTTTAAATATGAAAGAATTTCAATATTTCTGTTGTAGGAGAAACAAATACTGCTTTATTTAACCAATCGCATGTATTTATTCGCCCTTACGTTCGAAGCGTAATAACTTGTACTGTGGAGTTGCAACAAAATCATAAGATTTTATTCACATATAATCCGTTCAGTGAAACTTGATATATAATATTCATCGAATGGAATTTGTAAGTTACTTAGTTTTAAATGAATTTTTTCAAAATATTTATGAAAATTCAACTAATAATCTTACGAAAATTATCAGTGTTAAAACCATTTGCTTACGTGCATAAATTCTCTTTTTAACGCCCCCCAGATAGGTTTTTATGTATATAATACTCAAAATAAGTGCAAGAATTGATTATACCATAAATTTTTGATTTTAGTTGGATTAAAAACGGGAACATAAAATGAATAACATTTGACTCCTAATTATATTTTGCGTTAAAACTATCCTATGTTAAAACTTCGCTGTATCAAATTTATAATTCTCTTCGTGCATTATTTTATAAATTGGGATATTTCAGATTGATATACCAATCAAAAATCAATCACAGAAAATACAAATAAAGTTAATTTATTTTTTGTATTCGGAAAGCGGAATGATTACGTAAGTTAATTATTGACTATAAATTTTTTTTTCAATTTTATTGTATATTAGTACAATCTTATTTGGTTTTGAAAAATTATGAATAATAATACTGAAGAGAGACAATATGTTTAGAATGAATACACGCGCTGTTCGGCATTTCCAAATTGGTCGTGTATTGGGTATGAATCATAATTTCATTAAAATGTTAATCTTGATATAATTTTGTGGATTTCAAAATTATAATTTGGTGAATATTTATTCGAATCCTTCACAATTTGATATTAAGCTTTGGTTATATGTAACGTTAACTATAGAAAAACCTCAAATTTTTTTTTTGAAAATTCTGAATTTAAAAAGATTTCGAACTTGCATGTTGCGTTCTCGTTAAGTTTCGAAATTTAGTGCATTGCGGAATTACCTGTCTGACTAGTTAATATGCTTACAAAAATAAAAATACATTTTTGTGATTTAGAATGTTCGGTTGTTTCATTTGCAGAAAACATGTAACATATTTGGATTAAAATAATTGGCCAAATTCATCGTTAATTACATTATTTATTTTACTGCTTTCGAAATTCGTTTTTGGTGTTCACCTGATCTAATAAAATACTAAAATATACAGATTGTTTTGAAGTATCGTGTATATTTCTAAACACACACACATATGGACAAATTCTTTAATATACGCAGAGATTGTTTCTTTAAAACATAATTGCTTTGTTTCTTTATTATATTGAAAGAAACAGATACACCGTTGTATAATTTATTATTTTCTAAGAAATCGAAGCGTTTTATAAAATATTCGTGTTCGCTTACACGTATGAAGTTTTTGAAATTTAAAATTGGTGAGAAAATTTGATTATTTCTGAAAATAGAATGAGAGAATGTTCGCTGTTTCTATGAATGAATGGATTAGATATTATGATTTCACAACTTAATAGCTTGAATCACTCCCAACATAAATATTGCGGGATTCTAATGCTTAAATATCTTTCATAAAATAATTTTGAAATTTGTTTATTTGTACGTTACAAATCAAATATCTTTTACGTATCTTTCACTGCCCTGTTAAACCTTTGAGATATTTTTACATTTGGTGTTTCTCAGTTATTCATATGTGGAGGATGCGACAAAAATTTTCGTCGAAATAGCAATTTATTGAAATTGGCTGTTCCCTTTTTTGAATTTCATTATTAATTTGGACGAATATCAAGTGGTGATAATGTAATTTTTTAAATGAAAATACAGTTAAGATTAATTTAGTTGGTGAAAAACCAAAATACTTCAGTTAATAATAAAATTAATGAACAATTATTTTTATATTTTAAATAAATTGTAAATACTTTTCATACTAATATTGTAACTTTTAATAGCAGACCTGATACGTTAATTTTAATGTTTTGATTATAAATTTACTGAACTTTTTGTGCACTATTCTTTTAAAATACTGTTATAGGTAGCTTTTAAAGTAAATTATATAGAGAAAATATAAGAGATAGTAAACCTGATTTTGTTGCTACTTCACTATTTTACTAATGTATTTTTTGCGTACAATATCTAATTTCGTTAAATTTGAACATAGTTTATGAAAAGAGACTATTCTCACAATGATTGCGTTTTACATGGTTTCTTTAGAGATGAATTTTTAATGTTATTCTTTAAATTCTGAAAAATAGAAGACCAGTAGCGCTTCTTTCAGACTTTCTAATTATTTTACGGGATAATAACTTTGAAAATGATGAGAAACAACTAGTCAAGAATTATTTTATCTTAATAATTTAAGAGAACAGTTTAACTTGAAAACATTCAATTTCTGCTATCTCATTTTTCGTTAAAAAAATATTAAATCCTGTAAATATCACTTTACACTTTGATCGTAAATTTATTTTTTCCCTTAAACTTTTATTCAGAAACATTGATTGATTTGTACAGAAAATACAATATCAAGTCGGGAAAAGTAGGCTTAAATCTCGTAATTCAAAATTATTTGGAAATCGTTTTAATTTTCTTTTGAATTAATTTAAGTCAGGAATATTCTAAAATCTTGAAAACATTTTTAATATTAAAGTTGATCTAGCTGATAATAGAAAAAAACATTGATTTGACGCCCAAAAAAGAAATGGTTTTCCTCCCAAATACGCCATTTTCCTTTTAACGATTTTTTGCACTCTCAGAATGCGTGGGTTTTACAAAAATACATGTACTGCATGTTTCAAAATGATGCCATTTGAAAGCTGATTTTTAGATTACATATTCGTAAATTAAATCAACAGGAGTAGAGAAAAAATAGAATTTCACCATAGGTATAAAATCGAATGAGGGCTTTTTTTTGGAAGACTGCAATGAAGCAAGCTTTTTGCTTGTATAAGTAAATAGAAACAGAATTCTTTGAAATCTTAGAAATTCTTTCTAAGTGCAGACAGAATTAGTCTAAATTGGATTTCTACGAAAGAAAAAAAGTTTTAATCGGTTTATACAAAAAATTTCATAAAAAAAATACATCGCAATTTTTTTTAAAAAAAGGACTTCATTATGTATTTTTACAAAAATTAGTTTTTCAAATTGATTCTTTCAAAACAGTATTAATAAGTCTTACACAATTATTTATTTCATTTTTTAAGGAAATTTTAACCAAAACAATAAGTACGTGGTAGCATTTATATGCATATTTTTGCACAACACACCATGAAATGATTTTTTAAAAGCTTCTCACCTTTCGGGAAAAAGATGTGTGCGTAAATTTTGTTGAAACTGATGATGGAAAATGATTTTTTTTTTGTAATAAAGTTATAATTGTGTAGTAATAAGATTATAGTGCAAAAATTTGATTTGATACTAATTGATTTCTTTTTGAATACCAAATTATTTTATAACTGTACATGCTGACATATTAGAACGTACATAATTAACTTTAAAGAGAATTTTATTTAAATTAAAAATTGGACATTTTGAATGTTTGAATACGTTATTTTAAAATGTTCTGTTTCGAGCTTCGGTAGATAATAAGTAAACCTAGAGAAAAAACAAAATCGTATTATTTTTTCAAAACTTTAGCTAATGTCGCTAACTGACAATCTTAAATTTCAAAAGAAGCTCTGGAATTTCAACATATTAGTTTTTCATAAATGCATTTAAAAGCGAACTATAAATTCTTTTTTAAACATCACTGTCAAAGATCTCGAAGTGTTCTAAAATTTTATGCATTGGAGTTTATAAGTAAATGAAACATTTTAATTATATTTACTATGTAATATTTTTCGAACAGAAAAATATTGGATCAATAAGATTCTAAGTGTGTTAGCGTTAATCAAAACGAACATTTTGATTTTTACTCGGACTGGCTGTTGAGAAATGTATTTATTTCTTAGTTTTATAATTTGTCGAATATTTACTAATTAACCAAAATTGAATTGATATTTATATTAAAACAAGGCCTGTGAAAATATTATCTATTCGTATAACAACTGTTACTATATTAAATTTATACTTATTACTGTACAACACGATTTTGTATATATATTCTTCAATATACATAGAAAAGTTTTTATTTATATAAATGTCCTCAGATAAGTTTAAGAATCAGTAGTGTGTATTTCACGAAAAAATACTAATAAAGTCATTAATCGGGTTTTTTCCCCCGTAATTTTAGTCAATTGACTACTGTCTGTTGCTTGTAGCCTTCGTGTATCTTCAAAATTAAACCAATATATATTCTAACAGTTTTTTACATAAAATGTTGACTTGAATGAATTCTTAAGTTAAATGCAAACGAAAATAATAGATATACGATTTGAAATATATTCGACTGTTTCAAGGATTCTTTTATAATGTCTTTAAAATGCATTATCAATAGACTATTAAAATTTCTTATACATAAAAAATTCCATTTTAATAACTTTACGGTATTTAAAATATTACAAAATGGTTTCATTTTATACAAAATATTTGGAACTTCAGTGCGTTTATATTTCAAATATTGTATTTACGAGTAATGCCTCATATTTTTGAGAATATTATATAAATTGCATAAAAATAATATTCAACTGCTTTTTATCGTTTGGTAACTTTCAAAATTCTTAAATCTTATTCAAAATGGTATCAAATTCGAATTTTATTATTTAAAATTCACATAGAATATTTCCGATAGTTTATTGCAACAAAATTGAAATCATAATAATAATGTTTTAAAACCTTAAAATTAAATGTGTTTTTTTTTTGTTTACTCTTCATATTTCAACGCATGTGTTTAGAAAACGTATACTTTTAAATTTCGTAAAAAGACTTTTTTTTGGCATTTTTTGAAAATTGCATTTTATTAATATTTTATATCTACAGAATTTCTACGAATATTCACATGGAATATTTCCGATAGTTTATTGCAACAAAATTCAAATCATAATAATAATATTTTAAACCTTAAAATTAAATGTGGTTTTTTTTTTGTTTACTCTTCATACTCATTATTCTCAATTCATAAGTTTAGAAAACGTATTCTTTTAAATTTCGTACAAAAACTTTTTTTTTAGCATTTTTTGAAAATTGCATTTTATTAATATTTTATATCTACAGAATTTCTACGAATATAATTGCATTTCATATAAAAAACTGAAGAACTTATTTTGAACATCTGTAGTTGCTAATATTAGTGCGATCAAAGTTTAGATATTGTTAATGCAGTGATACTTCTACTAGATTTTGTTACATCAAATGTTTTTCGTGAAAAATGTTTAACGTTTGTTGTATTTTCTTATACATGAAAAATCATGAAAGCTTTTTAATGGGTGATTATGAGAATTTTAGGAAGCAAAAAACTTTGCAAATCATTCACTATAATACAATAAGTTCCCTGAGAATTTATTTCATGACCAAACGATTTTTGAAAGTCTTTACTTAAAGAAAATTTCAATACAACGGAAATTCATTTTGAGATGACGAACCGGATATACATTTTCAAGAAATTTGTTGTTCTTGTAAAAAGAAAAATAATAATAATCACAAAAAATGATATACTCTAAATATTCTAACTTATTATACTAATGTGTAGCTTCATGTAATTTGTAAATAAAATCATTTCTTATGTTAATTATTAATGTACACATAATATTAGTAACATATTTTTAAAAGAAATTCAATTTTAAAATAGGAACAAATCTTTTAAATGTTTTTACTAGAACTGTTTAAATAAAAAAGTGTTCACTATTATACCATGCAAGAATAATAAATAGCTACCTTTATATATATAACAGAAGTTATAAAACACTACGAATTTAGTACAGGCTCAAGCATGTCGCTAGCATATTGTGCTTTTAATGGAAAATATAACGAGAAATATACGAATTAGTACTCTTTTAAAGAATATTTTCATAATGATTCTCCGAGTTATTAATTACAGCAACGCGCACACATTGCTATATTTCAATTATTTTTGTAATCATTCCAATCAATAGTAACAACAGAACAAGGTGTCAACTTTTTGAATGTGAAAAATTGAATCTTCTAGTTTTCGAAAAATAGGGAATATTTTGATTTGCTGTAACAATGTTCTATAGTTTCCCAATGTAAATTAGAATGCTAAAAAATGTTTTGACAGTGAGCAATATTTCACTTAATATTTTTGAGATTTAAACTATTCTCACACCTGTGACATAGAAGCAATCAATGTGGTAAAATTTTTACATTATTCATATATATACACATGCACCTGAAGTTTTGAATCATTATGCCTAATATTTAATGTTTGTTAACAAGTATTAAAACGAAAAAAATTATGTATTTGAATAAGCGAAGTCAATTATATGATAAATTATATCTACTAAAAAATCTTTTATTCTGTTTTAAACACCATATATGAAAATTTGTGCTTAGTTTCAAAGTATGACGCCAATAAAGAATCTCAATCAGCATATATATACCACTTAATTCATTTTGAGATGAATGCAAATGTTAATTTGTTTGGATCGTTAATTTATGATGCATAATTATTAATTAAAACATCCATGTGAAAAATCAAGTAAAAAAACTTCTCCGGTTAATCATTCTTTAATATTTTTGAATATTGACTAAAAAATGTGTAAAAGAATTCAATTTTTTTATAAAGAAATAACTTCACAGAAAACGCCATATAACAGAAAAATAAATTATTTTCGTTTTGAACGTATTATTTTGAGTTTATTGGAATATTATTTATTTGGAATTTCATCTGTTATATTTTAACAAATATTAATTGACCATCTTGCGTAATTTGTAGTGTGTTTTAAAATGTGAATATCTCTCTCTCTCTCTCTCTATAAATATATTAATAACTCTGAATAGTTTTTCGGGATAAATCTGGGGACGGTATGTCAGTTTTTCTTTTAAAATTTGATAGCGACTGAAAAATTTTCTACTAAATGTTTTTTAAAAGCGTAAGAAGGATAATTTATCACAAAAATAATTGAATCGAAACGTTTCGTTTATTAAGTTTCAAAAAAACTATTTATAAGAATAGAAAGTTAGGTTTTTTCGTTTTTCAAAAAGATTAAAATCATATATGTGGATTATTTAAATATTATTGTGTTAATATTTAAAATAAGTGCTGATACAAATGTGCCTCTAAAATTTTGTTGCATTAAAAAAAACGAAATTTAATTATACATTTTGTTTTTGAATTTATAACTCAATTTAAACTGTAAAATTGTCTTGGGGTATCGGAAAAGGTTTCTAAACCACTCTGTTAAACAAACGAATAAAATTATATTAAATTAAAAAATTCTTCTCCTAAAAATTTTTTTTCAGTTTTGTTTTTTGCACAATTTTACAATAATTAAAAAGGCAGTCGTTGCTAAGAGTAAAGTAATAAAAAAAATCGTTTGTTTCTTACAAATAACGAAAACGACAAATACTTAAATAAAAAAAAATATAGCCTGATCTGTAATTTTTGTTTCATTCTATAATTGCAAAATATAATTTTAGAAGCAATATGATTACTGTTCAAGGAAATGAATATCCTAAAAGTAATCTTATGAATGGTCAGAATCAGTAAAATATAGTCAAAAAATCGTTTGTTGTGTTCGTATATTTTCGTAATTTTTAATTAGAACGTTGATGCTAAAATTATTCTGAAAGAGAAGTAAAAAAAAAAAATGACCTAAAACCTTTTTTGTAGTTTGAGAGCGTCCGCCCTTAACACAGCACTTATCAAAACAAAACAAAAATGGAACTTTGTAGGGGGAAAGCCTATTTTTCAGAAAGAAAAGAAAAAATCCCTCCAAATATGTATTATATTTTGTTGTTTTTAAGGTTTAACCTTGGAGGTCGATCGTATGTGTCATCCAAAAAAGAAATAAAGGTTGGGTCTACGAGCCTATTCATAGGCAGGTGTTATGCGAAGTATAGATTTGACCCGTAGATTCTTCTTCTTTACCAAGTTTTCGTTTCTGTTCCATTTATTTTTCCTGCTTTTGGAATATGGAATGATGGTGGTCGATTCTTCTACTTACTGTTCACACTTTGAATAGGATTATTGTGAGTTGGAGCTTGAAGAATTGCAAGCCTCAAATGGCGACGTTCAAGGAGAATTATTTGAAAAACAACTCATTTAACTTCGTTTCGAGACCTCAATTGACTAGGAGTCACATAGTCTGAATTGCTGTACAGTTCCTTCGAGTTTCTTGCTAAACTGGTTTTTTTAGAGATAGGAAAAAGTAATAAAAAATGTATTTCTTTTTTTTTAATGCGGCAGCCATGTTTGATAATCGTATATAGAATTTTTTTTTCCGGAATAAAGTAGCAGAACGCTTTGTATCAAATTAGATGCAATTCAGTCCTTTAAAAAAATTCGAATATTGTAACCGGAGTTCTTTTTTATTTCTTGTAAGAAAATTCTGGAATTTATTTTCTTTAAAAATGAGATTTGTAAATTTTAGAAGATAAGTTTTTTAAAATGGAATGCAATTCTTCCTTCGAAGTACGAAACATTATTTAGTTGTATAAATGTGTCTATTTCACACAGTATTTAAAAGAACCAATAGGTATCGGGAAAAAATAAACTGTTTTTTTTTTAATTTAGAAAAATGTTTATTAAATAATTACTTCTGTTATTATTACAAATTACTGGAACATATTTAGAAATCAGCTTCATTTTCTGTCTGAAAATGATCTGTATTCCTAAAGATAGGCATAATTCAAAAAGAGTTACTTTTAATAATATCGAGAGATATATAATATTCTTATACTATACGAATAGTTTTATGTTGTACTATCTTGCTAAACCCAAATATATAATAGGAAACTTTGTAAATAAGAAATAATTTACTGATCAATTAAAATTTATTCTTGGATTTCACCTCAAAGATGGCAACAAAAACATTAGATTTCAGTATGAAGCAGAACTAAAATTATACTCTACGAATAATTTTGTGCTGTACTATCTATAGCTAAAATCAAATATAAATAACAGGAAACTTTGCTAATAAGAAATAATTTACTGATCATTAAAATTTATTCTCGGATTTCACCTAAATGATGGCAACAAAAACATTAGACTTCAGTATGAAGTTGAAACCAAGTTTTAAATATAGTATTGTTTTGGCTTAACTTATTAAATGAGTTGCATTATCTGGGCACTTATTTTTTCTCTTTTCCGGTAAAGTATACGACGATAAAGCTACTTTGTTAATATATGTTTTCTAATGTTCAAAAATAATGAGTGCAATCTCATTATTTTTAACGTTAATTCGACCCGAGCTCCTGAGTGTTAGATGCTTCTTTATTTCGATCAATACTGTTTTGCTGTTGTAATTGGAAATATAAGTTTTCATAGTTTTTATTTTCTTTAAAAGACTTCTTTCAATCAGCTTGATTTTATTTTAATGCTTCAGAACTTCAGTTGGGAGTGTAATTTGTTCAACTTTTTTCGCGTATTAGAATTCCAGTATATTACGTGGTTTATTATGAAGCAAAAACTGCATTTATAATATCTTTTATAAAATTTAAGGCGAAAAATTAATTTTACAGTTAGTGCAACTTTATCAAAAATATAATTTTCTAAAAATTATGTGGAATTTATGTAGAGCTGTAAAAGTTTTGCCATAATAATTTTTTGGTAGATGATTTTTTTAAACTTAAATCTCTTGTTATAACAATGTTCGTTCGAAACACCTTGTTTTTATTCAAAGAACTGAATGATCCAGATAAACATAATAAATGTACTATACTGATTTAAAAAACTGTATATATAACCTATCGTTGCATACTTTTCAATTGAAATTGAAATCAAAATATAATATAAACTACTTTAAAGAGAGAGTACACGTACATCTTGGATTTGCTTGATTCCAGGAAGAACATTACTACTTGATGCTTTGTAGAATAAAATAAAACCGAACAAATCTCTTAAATCTTTTGGATTAATATTCGAATTGAATTATATTGAATGTGAATAAAACTGTACATTGTTGTTTTTTTATTAATTCTGAAAGTTTTAGAAACATTTTGTGGAAAATATAGGTTAACTAATTTTTAACTTTTGCAAAGTAGAACAAGACGGGTTATGTGTGTGGAAACCTAACTAAAATAAATCAGAACAGTTTGCACAGCCATATTACTCACATGGGAATATGATTTCAAAAATAATATTTGGCCTTAGATAATAATATGGGCTTTAGATCTACTAAAAGAATTAAATTATTCTCGAAAATGTAACATAAAAAACAAATATGACATGATTACATGATTCTTTTCCAGAATTCATAAATTTGTCGAATTTCTAATACTTACATTTGACCTTTGTTTCTGTTTTTCCCCCTACTAAAAATTTTGAAAGGAATGAAATTCTAAATATTTGTTGTTGTTTTTTTAATTCATTTGCACACTAAATGAAGAAAGATGTTCGCCAAGATCCTTTATTTTAATTTTTATGAGTAAAAATTTTTTATAGCTTAGATATATCATATTTCTATTTCAGAAATATTTAATACTTAGATATTTGACTGATTTTAATGTTGTTAATAGAACATTGCCTGGTATCTTGCATTTGTTTAAATATATTTTCGTTCAGACGGGATTATTAGTCCTATCCAGTAGAATCTTTTTTTGAAAAAAAAAAAAAAACAAGGAGGCGAATAATTAATTATTTGGAATAGAATTTTTTTATTTACCTAAAATTAAACGAAATTTTTGAAAATCGGGCAAAAATATGTGTTTTTTCATAAATTTTTCGTGTTTTTTGTTGCTTTGTTTAAAATACTTTCACTATTGAAAGCGGATTAAATAAACCTGAATGGAATGTAGTGTGAGATATAGTTGTATAAAAATATATTATTTATCAATGTTGATCACATGGTATTTTTAGAATTAATTTATGTTTTGAAATGCTGTGTATGTATGTATTTTTACTTCAAGTTCCGAAAATGTCAGATATCCCATATATATTGCTTTTATATTTATTTCAGCGTTCAAAAACCACAAAAATTATGACTAAGTTGATAATGAAAAGTACACATTTTTACTAAATAAAGAAAAAATACAATTAAAAATGAGAGAAAATATAATTTTTTATTTAGTCCGTCAAAATAAATTTTGTATTCCTATTTGATAGCAAGACATGCTATTGGGCTTAAGTGAAGAACAAAGTTTTAACATTTTATATTTTAAACTATCTTATCCCAATTGAATGCATTTTTATTTCCAATAGTAAATAACATACTGTTACTAAAAACTCCTTACAGTATCTTCGAATGCAAAAAATAATTTACATGCTCCAAGAATTTCTAAATCTTTTGAAGACACTAGTAATGGTGAATGTTACCAATAAAAATTATGTTTTGAATGGGATTCATTGTACACAAAATACAAGATAGCAAATGAAATAATGTGTGTAATTGGATACATTTCATTGCTAGTAAAGTTTTGTACAAATCATTCGTTGTACATTAAAATAATATAAAAGTATGAGTAAAATAACAAAAATACGTTATAAAACAAAATATACGATGATAAATAAAAAAAAATCGTGTGTAATTTGATAAATTTCACCGTTGCTACTTTTTAAATCGAATTTTGGAGGAAGGCTAAGGTTTCCAGCAAAATATTCTATTACTTCCGGAATCATTTTGAATCATATAAGTAACAAAAATAGTTTCCTTCTAGAAACTGAAATTTTAGAATTGGATATGTAAGTCTTTTCAGAGGCTTACTTCGAAAACTTGAAATAAAAATTCTGAAAAATGGAAAGGAATAGTATTTGAAAAGTCGTTGACAAATACATTTCTCCGCCAAAATCCATTTACTCTGTGAGATTAATATTCAGAATGTTTTATCATATACTATTCCTAATACACTATTCTTAGAAACCGTTAACAGAACATCACATTCTACGAAGACGGGGGAAAAGATGGCGTCCTTGCTTAATATTCGAGCTAAGTATGCGATTGTTTGTGTCGCAAAATTTATTGAGGAAATTAGTAAATAAACATTATTATATTAGAATAAATGTTTTTTAATGAACATGCAAATTTCTTACTAGTTGTACAAAGAAAAATAAATTGAACAGTTGTCCTTATTAAATTTTTTAAAGAAGAAAAAGAGAACGAGTATTTTGCATGTTTGTAGTTCAGAAATATTTTTTCTACTTTTTTTAATTCCAATTAATATTTTTCATGTTTTCAGAACGAATTTTGGGCTACATTTCGAATTTATATAACAAACAATTTTAGAGAATTTCTAAAAATCAGGATTTTTTTTTTTTTTTAGAATAAAAATTTATAAACGGTAATTTTCAAAAAAGAAGGCTTGACAATTAAAATATGCATGATAAACTATTAAATTATTTTTAATAAACTTTTTATGAAATTACTTTACTCTTTCTGTTTGAATTTTAGAAAAGAATTCAATTTATTACAGATTAAAATATTGAACTTTGTAAATTTTTCTTTTATGCCTTATTCAAGGGTTTTTATCGAATTTTCGTGTATTTTTTAAATCTGAAAATGTGCCCAAAAACATTGATTTTATCATTGATTCTACAGTTTGAAAAAATTTTAATATTTTCGAAGAATAATTAGTATTTAATTTTAATATCATACAGTGTAATACTCTTCTCGAAAATTGACCAGAACTTTTCATATTTTTAAACATTTGAGTAATATAAATGCTAGGCACTTCTGCTGGAGCAAAGGAATTCTTTCTTTTTTGAAGGAAATATAATTTGAATTTGTACAATGCGTTTCATAGTGAAATGCAGTTATCATAACAAAGTATAAATTCTTTCGCCTTCTATGTTAAACAATATTTTCCTAAAATATGGCGCTGAGAATAATAACCAAACAATTCTAAAAAGTAAACATTTTCGTATAATCGTTTTAGTTGAAATGACTGCCTATTCCACGTTAGTCGCCATCAATATCTTTCCTTTGCTAACATTAAAGAAATACTCATCAAACATTATTATAATATCGCAACAAAAAAAAACTATAAACATTCCATTTGATATTAAAAATGTTGCATGAATTGAGCATCATATTTAGAAGTTTTCGTTTACACAAGTGATTTGAATTTTTTTTTTTTATTCGAGTAGATATACAAAGAAGTATTTTTAATTCATATTTTATAAACTATTATGGAATAACATTAAAAACATCAATATAAAATAACTTTTTTCATTAAAAATGCATATATATACATTTATGTTTGGTTTTTGTATTACATGTTGTTAGAATTTTGTTTTATTTAAATTTGTATAATCTTATATCTGAGTTGATGTTGAAAAGAACGAAATCGCGATGAAAAAGTGTACTTTCTGTTTTATTTAATTTAACATTGTTATTTTGAAGTGCAAACATATTCTAAATAAAGCAAGATAATTTGTTTGTTAAAGGCAAATCTGTTTTATAATTGGAAAGTACATTCCGGTTTAAAAAAAATCGTTTGTCAAATATGTATATTCAGCGGAAGTTTATATTTTCTTTTGCGATATAAGTTCAATATTTATTTTATACGTATATTTTTTTCCTTTCTATTTTTCGCTTATAAAACTTAAAGGGAAAAAAGGATTTCTCTGAATTAAAAAAAAAAGAGCTCTGATTTCTAAAATAAATTCCGAAAAACTCTGATTCCTATTTCCATATTTAAAAATAGAGTTAGCAAATTGGTTTATTTCTATTGACCCAACTGTGTGCGTATGAAATTCGATACTTACGGATTCTATACTCGCACAAGGCGTTTCTGTGTCACAATAAAAATGGCTTATGTTTTTGTTGTACGAAATGAAATTTAGTATTCGATAAAATAAAAATTAAAACAATTGATAATTTTCTTAGAAATCTAAAACCTCCAGATTAAGTATTCAAACACACACCTACTCAGGTTCCTCGAGTAATATTTAAATCTTTATTCAGGATGTGATGTTGATTAAGACAGTTCTCTGCAAGTTATCCTTGTGTGTGTGTTCTTCGTTGTTTACATTTAGTGGAAAGCTTTTGTTTTCTTTTTCATTCTTTTTCTTATGATCCGTTCTGAATGTTCTCTTAGTGGCACAGCGGGTCACTTATTTAGAACCCTGTGTTGTAAAGTGACTGTACGATGTCGTTTTTTTTAGGTCACAACTGACACTTTGGCTACGCTTGTTAAAAAGCAGTCAAATGTATTAGAATCAGCTTTAATCCAGTTAAGGCCTCGTTCTTTTTTTTTTTCCTGTGATTTCTGATTTCTTCATTTAGATTTTCAAAGATGGCAACACGAGTAGGAAGGAAACAAACACAGCTGTAAAAACTACCGATGTGTTTGCGATTAAGATTACTTGTGTTTTCCAAAAGAATTAGTTTTTAAAAAACTCAGAACTTAAAATTATAGAATTTAAACTAAATGGATTGTGTTCATTTTGTTATATTCTTTTGCTCTTAATTTAATGACCTATTATTCTGAATTATCAGTTTCTTAGAGTTATTTGAATTCCATAGTCATTCCTATTTCAGTAAGTCTTATATGCTGTTAGCGTTACAATTATTGATTTATTATTTTTTATAATGTATAATTATAACGACAATAATTATTTATTCCCACTCCATCCCAAAATATTTTCAAGGAAATTGAAAAATTCCTTTATGGCTGAACAGGAATGATTCAAAAACTTGGGGAGTGACTGAGAAGCAGTATTTTTTGGGGGAGAATTATTTAAATCCTCCTCTCCTATAAATCTTCATAAAATTCTTTTTCTTCAATGGGATTCTTCAATTCTTTTTATGTTTCAATGGGAGTGTGCAATATTTTCACCTTGGATTTCAATTAATAATGATAGAGTAAAGAATAAATAAAAAAAAAAAAAAAAAAACGTATTTATATATATTCCTAAAACCATTTTCCATTATTTTATTCGTGTATAAGTAATCACCTTGATTTTCTTCCTGCGAACAGATTTAGTCTTCTCATTATGTTTTTTCATGTAATAATTATTTTTTAAATTTTATAGAGATTAATTCGCAGACGATTTTTGTATGCTAAATTCTTTAATTTCTCAGGACAAATTTAATGTGTTTATTTCTGTATTTTAATTTTTTAATTATAATTCATTGATGAAAAATTATACTGTTTGTTGTTGTTGTTGTGTCCTTCCCGCAGGGAAGGAATGAAAGTTGCCATTGCCTGTGAAACATGTTGGACTTCTTAACGATAGATGGCGGCACCACCTATCTCCACCTCCACAATTTTGGCGTGGAACTGAAGGGAAGGGAAATATTCTCCAGCCCCCTGCACTCGTGGTTTCTGCTGCGACCGTCCTCAAGACTTTCGGACCCACTGATTTAACGAGCACGTACTCCGTCTATACTCGGTGGTATTTAGTGGCATCGGGCATCGAACCCAGACCCTCAGGTCTAGAGTCCGATGCTCTAACCACTAGGCTACCCACGGCCCCCATACTGTTTGTTATTATAGTGAAAGCCCACGTATAATTCAAATCCGTGTTCGTTTAAAATATTGTTTTCCTTATAACAGTTCCCACTGTTAAGAACACACTATTTTCAGTTGTTCAGTGTTGTAACTAAAAGCAGAATTATATAAGTTTGTTCGACCTTTTCGAGTCAAAACAAGTTATTTTTCAGCAGAAAAATATTTAAGATGCTGCATGCTGAGCCTTGAACTAAATTCACTTTCTTAAATTATATTTCAGTCAAAATTTATTCAATTTTAAAAGATCCTGCATTTAATAATCCTTTAATCTTAGGATAAATTTAAAAATATTTAGCTCAAGGGCTTTAAATTTAAAATTATCTATTTTAATGAAACTTTTTCACATTATTTATTTTTTAATCAAATTTTTAGATTAAAACCAGTTTACAAAACTTATTACAGCTGCTTCATATTTTCGTTGTGTAGACAGCTTTTGAATACTTAAAAATAATTTAATACTTTATATTTGGTTAAAATAACACATTAAGCGAAAGAAAAATTTTTGGAGTGGGAGAATTTCGTGTAAAAACATCATGCTGTGAAAAAACCAATTAATTAAGAAATCGATATCTCGTTTTAGATTGTATATTCACCCACGTATGTAATTTTTTCTTACCCTAGAATTTAAGTTCGAATACGTCCTTTATTTCCTTGTTATTCGGAAATGTTCCTTTTTAATTATCTATCTAATCTAAGTTTAAGAAATTCTTATCTCAAGAAATAATCGTAATTGAGCGATTACAAAAAAAAAAAAAAAAAGTTTTTTCCTAGAAGGCTAACTTAAAAATATTCCCATTATTCTCAGAAGTTTTTCATAAAATTTCAACTCAACATAAAATTTTATAAAAAAATTTTTGACTACCGAGAAATTAACCAATGGACTAAATTCATGTGACGTCACGATCACGTGAAAACTATGTCACGTGACCACGTACTGTTTGTTTACTACAGTAGCTACGATTATTTCGTTCTTTTAGTTTTACATTATAATTTTTAAAATGTCTTATTTTGCTCAAATGGTTGATCGATCATTTAAAGAAACGGTTATTGTAGGAAATAAAATCATTTTTTAAAATCTGACAAAAAATCTGAGTGTTTTGAACTCGTACTTGTTATTTGTCTTATCTCGTACATAATTAGCTATGTGTTACTGTAACTAAGTTGTTTATTTGGATTTAATAGTTTAAATTTTCATTGCTAAAATTATTTCTGCTTGGTTATGTATATCCTGTTCTTATAGTTACATAATTAAAATTGATTTCAAGGACAATTTTTGTTTTAAAAAATAGTTTATGTAACTTAGAAGCTTTTTCATTAATTTTTTCTGTTCAAGATAGTGTTGAAAGTTTTTGTAGATACTCTCAATTGGTATGTTTTATAAAAGTTAGTATGGATTCTGGTTTGAGATTTCTGGTTATATTTTTAAAAAATCTTGTGTTTTTTCCAAGTTCAGCGAGAAAAATAATTATTACAAATCAACAAGGAAACAGATTTTCAAATCCATACTAACCTTTTTCGCAGTAACCTATGAAACATAAATCACTTAAAATGACTAAAAAATTTTAAACATTGGGCATATTATGAGTTTGAAAAGATTTAAATTCATAATTTTTTTTTAACAGTGAAATAATAGCTGGTCAAACTGACTTTTTGCTGTTATTGTCTCCAAAAAACATTTTTAAAAAAGGGTACTTTTTAGCTTTAAAACAAAGTGACTTAAGCCAATTTTAAAAAAAACACACACACCTCAATTACTGGAAATTATTTGTTATGTCTGGTTGTACATTTTTTCTTGTTTGAAAAATTCTTATTTTTGAATACTATGGCCAAAATATATTCAATTAATTTTATGACCTGAAAAGTTTATGGAATGTCCAACACAATAATCTTGTGATTCGCTGTTTTTATATATATATAAATATTATTCATCATTGAAATTGTACAGAAATATTTGTTTGGTTTGATAAATTTTGAATTTAATTGTGAATGGAAATTTTATGCGACTATTCATTTATATATATATTGTATTGTATTTTTTTCCATCTAATTTGCAATTCATTGTGCTGTAAAAATGAAATTCATTTTCACCAATGGATAAATATTATTAATCAAACACTTTCATATTAACTCACTTTAATATGAGATGAACAACGGCTTAAAGTAAACTTTTTTACGTTTAAATTGTATTTTGGAACCATCTATTGTTTATACATAAATCATTATTTTCTATTATTTTTATAAATTATATGTAATTCAATAAGAAAAATTTATTTAAAATTAAGGATAATTAAATTGAATTTCTGAAAATTATTTCACTTTTTCTGATGGTACATTCCCTTAATATTGTACAATATAAAAGAAGTAGATCAACATGTTATAGGCACTTCATATAAAAAAAAGTATTTATTAAAAGTTTTAATGTAAATTTTTAATATAGTACATATTTGCATTAATAATAACTTGTGATCCAAGTGTCGCATACCCATACACATGTTTTTTATTGCGTGATGTTATTTTTATAAAAGTTTTAATTTTTTTGTTTGATGCTTAATATAGCAACTGCTGAAGGTAACTTTTTAATATGCTGAAAGAGCTCTCAACACTTGCAACAGTAATTGCAACTTAAGAAAAAAGTATTAAAACAATTAATACATGTAGAAATAACTCATTATATTTATTTTGCATGTATTGCAATATATCTTGTGTTTTATTTAAATCTCTTACATTCAAAATCTAATTCTGTTGCTAACTGATTTCATCTACATTTTTGTTGTAAACTTAACAAATGTCTTGTAACTTTTTTCTAATTCATGTTTTTCGCAGGTTTTTAAATCAGAATTAATATTTGGTATATTTATATAAATCTATTCACGTAAAACTGTATCAATATTGCAGTGTTATAGAAGTAACATGTAAATTTCTCTACTGGGTTTTTTTATAATTTGCTAAGTTATGCACAATTCTATTTTTAGAGGTTTTTTTAAATTTTGTTTACAATTGATAAATTAACACAGGGTCATATTTACTTATTCTATTGAACTAAAAAAATTTCCATTTATAGCTGTTCATATTATTTCATAGTTTCCACAAAGTGGGAGATTATTAAATGCTAAGAATTGAATTACAAGTCTTTAAAATATCAATTTGAGTCCTTACATTTACTTATTTATAAAAACTTTGCCATGTCCAATTTTTATTTTATTAGAATCATTTTAGATATCTTTATATGTATAAAGTATTTACATGTAATACATTGTAAAAATAAAATTCATTTTCATCAAACTGATCACCAATGAAATAAAATATTAATTTGAATTTTAAGTGTAGGTAGGCAAACTTGACGTAAATGTAATATATTTTATAGACAATTGTTATTTTTCATCTCTAAATGCTGAAAAAAAATGAGAAAATTCATGCATAACATTTTTGATATATATAAATTCCCACCCGTGTGAAGAACGAGTATACCAGTTAATAGCATACTAGTACAAAGGGAAAAAAATTAAGAACTTTCTATAGTATTGATAAAGCAAACCACAAAATTACAGCATCATTTCAAATATCTTATACTGGTAAGCCACACTAATATAAAATATGCAATTCATGAAGTTGTAAAAAAAATTTCATCAGAGGATTAAATATATATGAAATACTTCCCTATCAACTCTTAATATTTTATGTACAAAATTATTTTAAAAAGCTTAACACTGTAAAACAGATACATCTATAAAATCCACAAATCATTAAGAAATATGCATAACTACGTGGGACGAGCAGAAAAAAAGGTTACAAGTCGAATAAAAAATATTTATTTACAATAGACAGAAAATACAAAAAGGGAATTAAGAGGCATATTCACCTATCACATTTTATCATAATCACCAAGTCTATTTAGGCATTTATCATAGAGAATGCAGAACCTACTTGTTTAATCTGTCTAGGTAGAAATCAGGTCCTTGTCTATTGAGCCAGTCTCAGTACAATATCGCAGCACATCAGAAAATGATATACTGCGTGCTACCATATCTCAATCCCAGCTCTGACGAGATTTAAAGCTGAGTTACCCGTTGATCAATCTAAGTAGTTTCTTCAATTCGTGCCGTGGTGATTTCTGTCCTTGCCACATGTTGTCTGCTCATTGCAGATGCGGACACATTTCATTCATATCATGACTCGCACTTCCAAACAATAACAATTTCCAAAGAATCTTGCCATTTCAATCTGCATCGTCCTGCACCATCTGGGTACTTTCACTATCTACCCGCAAACCAGGTAAACAATGCAATATACCAAGTAGCACGATCTGTCTCCACTTTTGCAGAAACCATCTTTGTTTTCTGTTGGAACATAAACCGTTGCAAATACCTGCTTACAAAATGTTGGAGTGCCTCCAGCAGGACAAGTGCATGTTGCACTTATAACCTTAAGTTTAAAAAAAAGTATTAAATATTAAAAAGAAATAAATTCTAAAATTAGATTGTAAATTTCTATGAGTTTTCGGTATTTACATATTAGTCTACTGGTTAATAAATGTTGAAAGATTTGTGCCAAAGTTAATTTTCAGCTTAATTTATGTTCAATTATTTTATCTAAAGACCATAATTTAAATAAATAAATTATATGAATAAAAATTTTAAATAAGTGAAAATTAACAGTTTTTTTTATATAAAAACACATCATAAAGTGCTTGATTTAAAAATACTATGCCTTATAAGAAAAATTAGTAACAATTTGGGAGAATCTTAAATGTAAACACAACATTTCTCCATATTGAATTTAAGTTTTAAATGAAAAAATTTACATTTCTTTATCAAAATGGTTTGGCATTTCTTGTCTTTACTTTTAATGTGTTGGAATCAAATTAGGATTTACTCATAAATAGCAATAACTATGTAATGACTAAAGCATAATAATGAATATTCATTTAAATAGAAAACAATGCAATTGAGATATTCAATGCTACTCTAAAATATAAGAATCAAATTATAAACTTATCATTGATAATATAGCTATTCAAAAAATTTAAATTTGTCCATTCACATTTCTTTTACAGATGTTTAAAAAGCTGCTAAATTTGAATAGTTGCCATTACTTTTAATCTTTTAGAATCAACTTATAATTCAATGATAAATAACAATATTAATGTTATTAAAACCTATTTTGTTTTTTATAACAATGAGTTAAACTAAAGCATAAATGAGTAAATAGCAATGCATTCATAATAGTTTCAGAAAGTATCTAAATTAGAACACAAAATAATTTATAACTTACCTCAGAAGTTGTTCTGATCTGAACAAATGACTTGTACTTTACTCTCTTCATTTATGCTTTTACAACGCTTTTGATAAAAAAAATTAATACCTAACTGAGCAATCAGGCTAGGTAAGCGACATGTTACTCACAAATTTGTCATCGAATATAAAAAAAAGAACTACAAAATTAATTGAGAACTAAAATAACTGAGAGCTGTATCTAAGTGAATCAAGAACTATAAACAAATACACCAGCTAACACTAGTCGAAGCAGACGAATACCTAATTAGATAAATAAATTACAAAAAAAAAAAAAAAATTATGTAAAAAAGTTAAGATTATTTCCTAACAAATATATACACTAGAATAATGCAAGAAATACAATGATATCACTTATTTTAATTAGATAAAATTAAAGCAAAAGAATGTCAACAATTTGCTTATACGGTTCTACCACGGTAATGGAAAACACGTGCAATTGTTGCCCAATTTGTCACGTGATTCCCCGCTTGGCGTCTGCCTGGTGTGAATTTCGTCCATTATGCAAAATAATGTAATATTCAATTAACTAAGAAAAACTATGTTGGAAAAAAAAGGTTAGATATATGTTGGAACTTTTATTTCTTCTGTCGTCTGTGTTTGGCAAACATATCAACTTATTCGTTGTGAGACCACGGAATATGTTAAGAGAAATTATCATTGACAGTATGAAAATTCGATTATTTTGTAATGTATTATTTTGATCAATTTTTAAAGTCTTGCACTAGTTTCATCCTGATTCGGGCGAAGGAAAATAATTCTAAATTTCTGAATTGAGAAATAGGATGGATCCATCGAGAATATCGATTCTGACTGGAATTGCAATTAAAACTAAACCTACGAAGTGAATAAAAATATGTGTGTGTTAGTAAAAGATTCTTTCAAATGGTTCATGTTCTATACCTAGAGGACACTTTGTGTCCTCCCATACCCTCTTTTGACCTGGGGAGAGGGGTCTTAGAAATGAGAGTATTGACCCTAGGCAAGGGAGTTTAGAACTCATTCTCGAATGATGACGTGTCGAGGTCCTTTGTTATTCTATTCTGTACTTCAACCTCCCCACTTTTCTGATTTTCAGCTGACTGCACTAAGAGCTCTAGTCAGGTGTTTTTTTGGTCTACTAGCCCTAAGGGGGTGGGCACAGGCTGTGGGGGTTGAGGGCTCATACCCTTCCCGAAGGTAAAAAGACAATTAATTCTTATCATAAACGTTATCTCTCGGTTCTTTTGTCTATGCTTTTATAAGAATATTACACCAACCATGAAAATAATGTATGTACTCCATGGGGCACAGGCTCACAAACACTAGCGTACTCATGGGTGGGTTTGGGGGTTTCAAACTTCTCTCATAGACTAACATAGTTTAGATTACGTCTTGCTTCTTTCGCTTACGTTTGTATTTCAAATGTAAACCCTCCCATGAACGTAGTCCGTGTACGCCACTGCACGCAATTCATGCTTTGTATCAATAAGGTTCTCACATGGAGCCACATAAGGGAGGAGATCCTCAGGTCCGATCCTCCCCAAAGCCCTTGATTTTTTTTCGATTGATTATAATCCTATGAATATAGTACGTAAAATTTAATAAAGCATTTGTTATTAATAATTAATTTGATTAATTAACGTTAATTATTCATTCAATAATTAATTTTTTACAGCTTTCTGTTCCGGAAAATCGACAAAATTAAAAGAATATGTTGGATGGCATATTGGAGCACACATGATACGAGGATAGTGGACTGTATGCGCTACTGCATACATCATTCCCAAAATAACGCTTTTGAATTCTCGACTTTTAGAAGAGGTGGTCCTGAAAATTTAGAAACTTAATTTAAAATTCTATTTCATTTTAATAATTCCTTGACAGCACTCTAATTATGCCACTTAGTCTTTTTTTAAAGTTCCTTCCTGAGAGGATATAAAGATTGCAGTTCCAGAAGTTATCGTCAACACACACACACACACACATCCTTGTCCTCCTCATTCTATGAGCATAGGCCTTTTTAGGTGGGGCTCGTTTGTTATTTAATTTTCCCACTATGGTATCATGGATGTTCAAGTTTTTACAACTACCTTTGGGTACTATATTTTAAAAACATGATGGATCTCTCTTTAGGATATTAATTTGGATCGGAGTTGAAATTAACTAGTCCACTATTCTCGTCCTATAGTCCACTATTCTTGAAACTAGTCACTATTCGAAAGTCCACTATTCTCGTATCCTGCTCCAATACGCCCCCCAACATATTCTTTTGATTTTGTTCATTTTCAGTAACAAAAAACAGTAAAAAATTCGTTATCGAATGAATTAGCTTAATTAATAAAATGAATTAATAAAAAATACTTAATTACATTTTACGTAAAGGGCTTTGGGGGGGGGGGTCCTGACCTGAGGACCACCCCTTGTGTGCCGCCACTGGTATTAAGCATAGAAATAAAATGAAAACTTTTTTTTTTCTATGCTCGTTTTCGACCTTTTAGTTATATGTCGACAAGCAGCGTAATATAGTATAGAACGGTTAAAAAGGTAATTAAACGCCTAATCAATAACGTTAAATATAGTTGAAAACAGTAGGGCATATTTTTAGGTGATCTTCAGTCATGGTCTCAAAATGGGCATACTGTATGCATTTATAAAATTTTCATCTTTCAAATCTTTCTATACTTAGATGCTACTGTGTCCATCTCTGCCCTCTTTTGACCCTCCCCCGGGTCAAAAGAGAGTATTGATCCCGAACAGGGTAGGGAACGGAGTTCACTTTCATGGGATAACGTGTCGAAATCCTTCATAATCCAGTTATATAATATCTTTGATTTATATAACTGGCCTTTAACTTTTTAAACTTTTAAGGCTTAATTCGATTAACCCTCAAGACTCGAGATAAAATCGAAACATTTGTTTCTTTCAATAGAAAAATTATTAAAAAAATATTACATTCTGATGTCCCCTTTTTATATAGAGAGTAACATATTTTATTTTTCTATTCATTTCTATCAATATAAATCCGTTTTTTTTTGTTTTTTTTGGTGAAAACTATATGCCCCATGTTTCGACCCAATACTATAATGATAAAGGGTTTACCTTTTTACTTATTACAAATTGCCTACTTACAGAATGTCTCTAAATTTTAAAGACAGAATATAAAAAAAAGAACACCTGTGTCAGAATTTCGCAAATTGATATGAAAATTGAAACCTTTTTCTGTCTGAAAATGTTTTCCCCGTTGAGCTTGTGTTGTGAAATTACGTAAAAATAACCTGGAAATCAAGGCTCGCTGAAAGAATATGAACTTTATCTATAAAAAAAAATAAATATTTAAATAATCTTTTATATGTTTATTTTTCAACGAAAATTCACTAAAGAGGAAATTCGGTTCCTTATTTGATACGTGACATTGCATATATTTAATAATAGGGTCGTAGGAGCTAGTTGCATTATGATTATAATTTTAGCAAGCTAAGCTATTTTTTATTACAAGGCTGCATAAATTCATTCACAAATACATATTGGAAGTAAAGCTACATGTTTATTGCCTTATATTTTGCTTATCGTTATCATGTCCGGTGTAAATAATTCAGGAGGAATTAACCGAGGGAAATCGTTTTATCATGGATGACTGTAAACTTCTATTACGTGGCGATATATTTAGATCAAACGGAAATAAGACATTAAGCTGTTTGTAAGACAGCTAGGTCAACATAGAAACACCGGAAGCTTTGGACTGAAACATTTAAAAAAAATTTCAGAAACTTCTCGAACATTCTATTGAATTGCATGATTTAATTGTACCAAGTCACTTGGTCAGATCCAGTGGATGATGTCATACTGCTAAATTTGATGACGTAGAAATTTAGAAAAATATAGTTACTGTTAATTCACACTACTCATATTAAACGAGTAATTAATAAAAGAATTAGGGATGTCCCAAAATATCTTGGAATGTGCGGGACCAAAATGAATTACAGAAAAATACTTTCGAGAAAATCGGAATACACACACAGTAGTGTAACGTACATCCAGGGACGTTTTAAGGCATGGACCAACTGGCCCGGGCCAGGGCCTCGGAAGCAATGGGAGCCTCGTCTCGTTCCCGACTCTACCTTAATAAGATCAAAATTCGAATAATTTCAACGGTCAAATGTTATTTCTGGTTGTATTCTCCAAGAAACTGGCAATTTCGATCAATTTGTCAACTAGCTACAGGGGATGACCCAGGGACGTCTTAAAGCATGGGCCTGGGTCTAGGGCCTCAACCACAATGGGGCCTCGTCTCGTTCTCGATTCAGCCTTTCTAAGATTAAAATTCGAATAATTTCAACAGAAAAATGTTATTCCCGGTTGTATTTTCTGAAAAACTGGAAATTTCGAATGATATGTCAACTGGCTACATGGGATGACCGTCGTCCATGTGTAGGCCTAGGCCTATCACCATACACCATCACTACTCATTCAGTCAAAAGGCGGCAGTCGGTCTAGCAGGTTTGTCGTTTGCAAGTCATGCACATTTATTTGTCTCGAGTTTTTCACAATGGCTATGTACTGTCTACTTTTAAGGATCAAAAATGGGGCCTACATTTGTGTAGAGGGCCAGGGCCTACTTTTGCGGGGGGGGGCTCAGGGCCTCAAGAAGTCTTAAGACGTCCCTGAGTACACCCCCGCATCGTGAGGGGGTCCAAATCCTTTGTTCTGTTACAGTTTTGCAATCCTTTGTTAGATTCAGCTTGAGGCCCATAACTTGACTTTGCAGGGTTGGGGGTGGGGCTAATATTCTCCATTACGCTAGTGTACACACATATGTATATATGTATGTAACAGCATATAAAAAAAGTCAAAGTAGTAATCACAGTAAAATTCTCGCGCAATGTGAGACAATAGGAAAAGTTGGATTGTTGTCGCAATTATCATTTCTTTCCTAGTTTTCACCTCTGACACTCGTTGATATTTTCCATTCTTTTAAAGCTCCTCAGCTGTGGTGCCACGGGGTCATGGCCATGATCTCGTGATCGGCATTGTTTTTGACCGAGTCATTAATAAACTTTGTAATTCATAATTAATACTCTTTAGATTGTGATAAACTTCCTCTCAACAGAATACATTAGTTAGAAATCACAGTAGAAGGACGAGAAGAAAATTTTTAAATCAAATAAATGAAATGAAAGGGAATGGTTGCTGCTTTTATTTCTTCTATACATTCGACTTCTGATATTCAGTAACATTTTCATTTCCTTAAAGGCTTTGCGTCCTAGTATTTATGGTTTTAGTCTCACAAGAATTTATGTGTTCGAATTCTGGTGCCACTAAAAACGGCCTTATGCAGTAGAGCGTCGTTTATCCGAATGAATTGGGACCGGACACCGTTAGGATAACCGAAAACCGAATGCGATCCATGCAGTATATGATACTGGACACTATACAAATGTTGAAATTCACCACATGCGGGAAACCTGCTTGAAGAAAAAGCAAAATAGGTGCCAAATGTCGCAATTTTACCGTGATTGTGGAAAATAATCACTTATTTTTCGCTGTACCATTGTACACCTTTGTTTTTTCACTGCAAGGTCTCGGATTCTCTTCAGCAGCAGTAGTTGAGTAGGACCGCACTCTGATTGTTGTTTGTACCACTCCATAGCTGTCTCTAACGCAAAAAACGCGTCAACATTTGATGGACCCTTGTTACTTTCGTTGTTGTGTTGTCCTCGCCTTCATCCATTTCATCGTCGACAGGGTCGGATTCTTCTTGCACGGAAGTCACTATCTTCTCATTATTTAACATTTGAAATCCACAGTCTTCTGCATCGCATGCCATCCAGGTTTCTAAATCAACAAAACTCAACAAAAGAGCACGTATACATTCCCTCACTTGGAAACAAATTAACCTAATATTCCGCGCATATGTTTACCAAATCACACACATCTGATACTCCCTAAATGTCCCTCACCTTGGGTTTTCCCATCACTTTTGGCCTCACAGGAAACAACTGTTGAGCACATTGCTCTGTTCGAAAACGTATCCGGACTTTGGTTCGGATATTTGATGCTCCGGATAATAAATGTTCAGATAAACGACGTTCTACTGTAGAAGGTACTACTACTAGAAGGTTCTACTACTAGTAGTAGAAACTTCTGAGACTCCCTCTAGTTAGCGTGGTGTGGAAGCTTCGAGAATGGAGTGCTGATTTAAGTCTCGTCACTTGATCGTGGTTCAGAATTACGAGGTCTGTCACCAATAGCCCTCTTCTTGCTTCGAAATCCGACATTAAAATAAACAAACAAACAATCAATAAATCTTATTTAACCATATATTTGAGTGATTTTTTAATGGAAAAAAATGTTCTAACAATAAAATATTCTAACTTCACTAGCTCGAAGAAAGAATGGTATTTTCATATTCTACTCATCTTTATTTGAATCCATTTTTTGTTTTGTTTACAATGAGGTTCACATTTTCGTCTGCCCTACTTTAAAAATGAATGGAGTTTTTCAATTTACTAGGCAAAAAAAAGCGGAACAATTTTTTCAGATGAAATATGTTTTTTACATTGTCTCCTATATAATAAGGCTAGACTAATATTTAACTTTATCCTTTTTCTGTAAAAAAAAAATGGAGTATTTATAAAGTATAGTTGGACTTCTATTTAACGAAGTCGTTACATCTGAGAAAAAAGTTCGTTATGGGGAAAATTCGTTCTTTCGAGATTTATCTTTAAAAAAGTAGAGAGTAACTACATGAAACAAATTTTACATTCATAAACACTATACATTATTTAAAAAATAATTATTCACAGACTTTTTTTTGTAAATTAATGTCTGTTTATTTTATATATCTTACACATCAAAAAGAAGTCTACAAGGAAAACGAGAGAAAAAGGAAAAAAAATAATAATAATAATAACACTGACCGTGAATACACTATTTTCAACTTTAAAATATAATTTCATACTAAAATTAATGAATTTTTAATGATAGTTTCTAATTTTAAGCCTAAGAGTAATTTGTACGTACATTATTTTACAATCAGTAATTTTTAAGCTTACACTCCACAACAGGCGGCTTTAAATTTAATTAATGAAAAAATCTGTTAGCTATATTCTAGTTTTTTGTTTGAAAAATTAGGGCCATTTCTTTGCTCTATGTTAGTTGGGCACCTGGTAAAATCAGTTCAAGGTCATTGGTCACCATAAAATGTGCTAAAAGAGAGAATAATTTGAAAAATGTCTTGAAATATTTTAAAAATAGGGAGGGGAAAAAATCAAATTACAAGAGAAAAAGTTTGCCAAATAGAAAATGCACTTTGCTATTTTGATGTTATTTTGTGATGAAAATTGTAAAATGTCCTTAATTCCAGGAAAAACTTTGCAAAATAGAGAGATTCGTAATATAGAGATTCATTATATGGAGATTTAACTGTATCTCAAAATTTCACAGACTAAATAAAATATAATAGAATTAATGCACGACGCAAAACCCACATAAATATATTCTAATTTTGGAAGAAATGTTTTTTCTGTCTGAAAATATTTTCCAGTTTTATTTATTTGCTCCGCCTTGTGGTATTAAACAGCCTTAAGCAAAAGTGGCATGTGTGAATGACGCCCAATAATGTGTGATGGCGACTTACAGTTGGAATTGGCGTCGCAACCTAAAATAGTATATCTTTACATTCATCAAATCAAGAGAGCGTCGAAGTAATAAAATACCAAAGAGGGAAAATCCATTAACTTGTCGGGAAATGTAGCAATACCCTTCTCCAGAAAATTGATCGTAAAATCTTTTATGAAACCAAATACCAGAGGAAGCAATTTTGAGTCGGTTGGTAAAGTACAAAACAAATGGAAATGTATTGCTTATGTGGTAAAGAGGCAAGCTAGTTTTGTTAGTCGCTGTGGATTAAATAAAAATAAAAGTCTTACTAAGTCTCTGCTTAAGTCTTACTACTTAAATAAAGTTATTTTTAGTTATCTGCTTATTCCATAAATAATCCAGTCCAATAAATTATTCGTAACGTTTCTTAATGAGGTATCTATATAGAAATAATGTTTATGTTTCCATTGGACCGATTAATGATTTATGAAATTCGCGGTTTAATATTTTGAGATTTACAATGGGGTTCATAGGTTGTTAGAATAAATATGTTTGCAATTTTTTTTTAATAATGATGAATTACAGTAATTAATGGCAGTGTTGGCGCTAATTTGGCACGCTCTTACTTCATTTATTCGCGAGCTACTTATTTGCTACTTCATTTACGTCATTTAGTTCAGTTATTATATAAAATTCGTAAAATATTTATAAAAAAATTATCATGATTGTTTTAGATCAGGGGTTAGCAACCTATGGTATGTGTGCCACATGTGGCACGAGGTACAATACTCAATGGCACTCTGCACTGCTCTTAAAAATTTGTCAATTTTTGAAAAGGATGGAAGAATTCATTTATTTGTAAAGGACCTTATATAACATACATCTTCAGAATTATATGGAAGTTTACGGAGTTACGAAAAAATCTGAAAGGTAATTCAAAAGATAAATTTACAACTATTTTGTAAATAACTGAATGTCATTCCTGGAAGATTTAATTTTTTGAAGAGAAGAAAATATATATATTGTGCACGTTCTCTGCTTTCCCCTTATGGTTCCACATATCAAAGTAAAAATTCTTTCCTCAAATGAAAAATATTTCGAGTCCGCAAAGAAATTGTTTAACAACTGAATACTCAAAATTGTGTCAGATTTAAAGTCTCAAGTTATACCCCTGATTTGGCGAAATGAAAGTATGGTTCGCTTTAATATTGTTTTTTAAACTATAACGTAGGGAAATACTTCTATTTTACGTTGTATGCTTCTTATTTTAATAAATATGATTAAAAATACATAATATATGTAAAATTTTTGTTAAAAAACATAATTATGATTTTCCTGTTGATTTTGTTGCAAATAAACATCTTTAAATTCTGTAAAATTAATATGTAATAAAACTATAAATCTATATTATTCACATATATTTTCTAACTCTGCATGCATTATTACGGGAATCGAATTGTTTCAAAAATATCCTACTGTGTGGCACGCTGAATTAAATTGATAAATTGATTTGGCACGCCACAGCTAAGAGGTTGCCGACCCCTGTTTTTGGTGTACTATTTGTAAAATTATGTGTCATCGTTCATGTGTGTGATATCATTAGTATGTAACAGGTTAAAATTTTAAATAATAAGTGTACTTTGTATTTCTTTGTAATTGCAAATATTATTTTGTTTATTTTTAAAATCATATTTGTCAATTTTGCTAATCTGAAAATAATTTCTTTTTTAAACTTTTATGCTCTGTCAGATTGGCAACAGTCTATAATGTTGACATTCTTGACTTGCATTGAAGCGGCAATTAGGCCTAGTTAATAAAAAGGGATTTGATGATTATAATGCAATTTTACCATTTTTAAAGTATAAAGGACCAAAATATAACTTTATATACTATAGTTTCCATAATATTGTTTCGTTTATTGTATAGGGTAATTAGTCTATACATTTTTATTATTAAATCCTTTTGGGGTATTGTGATGTATTATTTTTTTTATAACATCTTTTGTCATGCATAAATGTTTCCCCATAGCTGTAATTCGTCAAAAAAGAGAAAATAATTCGTTTCAAAAAAATTAAAAAGAAATAGATGTTTTCGATTTTTTCTCTTCCTGTATTGTTAGGTTCAATGGCAATTAATTTCTTTCGTTTAAAATTCACATCAAGTTTGTAAATGATTCAACATGTTTTGCTTGTATTTAAATTTATTTTAAAGTATATAGACCATTTGTATAGCGAAAAAATAAGAATTTGGTTTGGGGTCATGTTTTGAATGGTACAGATAAATAATGAGATCAAATATTAATTAATTTATACAATCTCCAAATTTGTATTTTCGTTTAACTTATCGTGGTAACATCTGGACTTAAGTTCAAGCGCGTCGTACTGATTCCACATAAATGGAAGGATTATTGAAATTGCTTCACAATCCAATCATTTTAGTAAGCTCTTGGCGTTGTCATAGAAACACTGTGTTGCCACACTATATTAAAAGTAGTTTCGTGATTGAAATAAGCGAAAAGTGTAAGTGATGATTTTAGTGTGATATTTCCGACTAGCTGACCTATCTTAAAGATAGTATACGATTCAAAATTACCATGGTAACAAGGCATAGTTTTCGGTATAAAATTGTTCTGAAAATTATCTGGATCTATCTGGAATATCCTGGAGACTTACGCTGGCGAATGTGTCCTTGTTTATCGGTACCAGTGGTACAGAGAATAGCATGTACGTCTGAACAAGGGACAGGTGGAACATAAAAAATATAGAACTACTTTCCTGAGGGTATAAATCCAACCGTATCACATTGTGTAGCAAGATGACATTTAGATATAAAAAAAAGTTATTGGTGCGACCTTTCAAAGGAACAGGGACGTTTTTACGGCAAAATGGCGAAACGCTATTGGTCAAATGAACATTGGCTGATTTTGGTTTAGTAGGTTCTCTTGCCATCCATATTCTTGAAGTCGAACTGAATCGAGTTGAATGACCTTTTCTAAGGGTTAAGCTAAAAATTCCAAGATTCCCTTTTTTTATTTTCCCTTCCGAGTCGAATAGTAGGCGTCGCAAAATATCTGCACGACTGCATTAAATCAATTGAGCATATGTTGTAATATTTTAATACGCCATATAGACAGGAATTATAATCTTTAATAAATAAAATTGATGATTGAGAAACCAATGAACGCGCTTCAGCACTTGATAAAAAAAAATGGCTAAATTTTCTAGTTTTTAAAAGTGGGCATTAGAACTAATCGAATATTGAAATGCAATCGTAATAACACCTGAAAGAAATACAGAGGATGGGAAATTGACTATGTGCCAAGCTATAGCATGCATTAGATGTGTTTTACCACTTGCAATATTTTTCTTTATATATATGTAATTCCGGATACTTAGTTGTACAATTTTTGAAATTATAAATGTTTTGAAGCTGTTACAAGGTAAATGATATTTTGTTTTCATACAAATCAAATTCGAAATTATCACACAAATTTGTTACAATAAATATTTAACTTCATAAATTCTACAATTCGTGTTACGATGAATGATTTTTTTTTTAAATAACTAACATTGAAAGTTGTATTTCTTTATAGTTTCATCTTAATATTAATTAACTGTTTCATCACACTGATGTACAGAATGAAAAGCTAAGCCTAACGTTTTAGAATCTTCCATGCATTCGTGATGAAAACAGATAATGATAATTCACAAGAATAACACGAGACTTAGCGACAAAAAAAAAACTCTATTTTCTTTAAATTTTCTATACACTGAATCATTTAATATGTCGAAAAACTTGCTTGTTCGTTGAAAACAACTGATACATCATATTTCAGTTTCAGAATTCCCCAAATGATTGTGAGAAAAGGAAAGTTGTTTTTGAAATCTAGTCTAAGGCATCATGTAATTCGTTTGAGGAAAAAAATGGGCTTAATGAAATGGAACATTCTAATGAAGGAAACGAATCAAAATTCTACGTTAGATTATATTTTGTTTTCCAAAATTGCCATGTTCTTTGTGATGCTCGAAATAATGAGGGAAAATTTTCGTAAAGTTTTTAATACAGATGTATTCTTATTGAATATATAAATAATAATTAAATATCATCATTATTCTACAGAATCTCTGAACGTTACTCCACGATTTCGTAATTTTGTTCGATATAATCTCATATTTGCAAGCTAACAGATATTATTAAGGACCACTGAATGAAATTGTATTTATGTCGTACATTCAATTTGTTCTATTAAAAAACATGTTTCTTGTGTGGAAAAAACCCTACTAAAAATGATGAATAATTTATTAATTATTTTATCATTAAATTTTTTATGACAAAGCGAAAGTTCTTTTCTCCAACTATTGTATAATAATATGAAAATATAAGCAAATAATTATAAATACACTTTGATGTTTACTTAATTTCTTGCGTCTGCTTAAGTAAAAAGATGGGAAAAATTATTTTTAAGAATGAATGCATATATGAGTGTGTTTTAAGCTTAAGAATGAATATATATTGTGAACTTTCTTAACCCACTTAATGAAAGTAAAATGCTTTTGTAGAGATTAAATCCCATTTTTGAAACAGGAAATTAAGAAAAAAAATGCTAAAAAAACATGAAGCAAAAAAAAAATTACTGGAACAGAAGAGACATGTGGAAGAAAAAAAAAGAAAAACTTACAAAACAGAAAGTAATACATGAAATAATCAAAGAAAAAAAGTGTGAAACAGAAAACTGTCTTTCATCTGTGAGATCGCGAATATTTTGATTTCAATTTTATCCTGTTGTAGAGAAAAGTTGGAGCATTTTTATTTCAGGAATAACTTTTTAAAAAAACAGAATTTATTTTAATAAAATAAGAATATTAAAGAAAATAAATATTCTTTACGTTGTCCTTTTAAAGTAAAATATTTATCAATATTTTAAAGTTAAGATCCCTTCAATATAGAGATTTCGTTGTCTTCATCATATCATGATTCAGAATTGCGAGATTCACGGTTGCATGCATGGAAACTTTTTATTAAAAGTAAAAAGAAAAACTCCATGAGAAATTTAAGCTATTGGATTTCATAATTACTATTCTATTGTATGTTTTTTTTTTTTTTTTGAATGATTCAAAATTTCCCAAAACAGAACCCCAAACATATTTTCTGATATATTTTTCTTTAAATTATATGATGCTGCTATTTTATGGTTTTATAAGATTTATATATATATATATACTAGCTGTTACCCGCCCGCTTCGCTGGGTATTTCACGATGTTTTATAAATTTTTACTGCTTATATATATGTATAAATTATTGATATCTAAGTCCTAGCATTAAGAATTCGATTGAATTGAAAAATATACTTATACCTGTAACTGTCACCAGTTGATAAAAAAAAGGGCAGAACTCATCTAATTTGTATTTTCTAAAAATCTCTAAAATTGAAGCATAGAATGATGTTTGCTCTTTCGTAACTCAAAAACCAAGTGGATTCCCGCAAAACCAATTTTCGGTGGATCTCTACTCCGTAAATTGAACATGCAAGCCAAATTTCAAGTCTAAATCTAACAGAAAAAAGCAAAAGTTTTACTATAAATATCCCCGTAATCCCGTTGAGAGCCGTTTTCCAAAATTACCGCTCTTAGCGGATTTCAATTCAACAAAAGAAAAATGCAAACCAAATTTCATTATTATAGTCCTTGTAGCTCGAAAAAAGTAATTTTTTTGTCAATACGTCCCAGTAACCCCTGCAACCCCCAGAACTTGATTTGCTTAAAATTTATTCTTAGTGGATCCCTATTCAACAAAAGAAACATGCTTAACAAATTTCAAGTATATGGGTCTAACAATTAAAAACAGGAATTTTTTTCTGTAACTCCTCTTGACCCCTCGCAAACATCTTTAGGGGTCAATTTTAATTTTACTCTTTGTTAGAGGAACTCTATTTCATGAAAGGAACATGCCTACCAATTTTCAAGCAGGATGATCAAGTAGTTTAAAAATGGAAATATTTATCGATTACGCCTCTTAATCTCCCGAAATTAAACTTAGTAGTTGATATTCGCGAAACCCATTTTGTAGCGGTTCTCTACTTTACGAAAGGAATCTGCTTATCAAATTTCAAGACTGTACGTCTAACAGTTTAAAAATGGGGATAATTGTCTATAACGCCACTTGAGCCCCCGCAACGCCACTTCTGGGTCTGTTTTCACAAAACCCATTTTGTAGGGGAATTGCACTCTATGAAAGGAATCTGCTTAGCAAAATTTGGATGTGCGTCCAATAAATTAAAAATGCAAAAAAAATTATCAATAACGCCCCTTGAACCCCCGCAACGCCACCTAGGGTCTATTTTCACAAAACACATTTTGTAGTGTATTTCTATCCTATGAGAGGAATCTGCTAACCAAATTTCAAGACTGTGAGTCTAATAGTTTAAAAAAAGAAATAATTATTTATATCTGCCCTTAACCCCCTCAACACCCCTTGGGGTCAATTTTCCAAACCCGTTTTGTAGCGGATATTTACTCCATGAAAGAAACATTCCTACCAATTTCAAGCAGTAGGTCAAATAGTTTAAAAACGAAAATATTTATCTCTTACGCCACTTATTCCCCTGCAACGCCACTTAGAGGTCTGTTTTCACAAAACCTTCTTATAGCTGATCTCTACTCTATGAAAGAAATCTCTTTATCAAATATAAAGACTGTGCGTCTAATAGTTTAAAAATGGAAATAATTATCTATAACGCCCCTTAAGTCCCCCAACGCCACTTGGGGCAATTTTCACGAAACCATTTTTAGCGTATCTCTACCCTATGAGAGGAATCTGCTTACTAAGTTTCAAGACTGTACGTCTAATAACTTAAAAATCGGAATTTATAACGCCCCTTAAACCCCCCCCCCGCAACACCCCTTGGGGGTCAATTTTACCCAAACCTGTTTTGTAGCGGATATTTACTCCATGAAAGAAACATTCCTACCAATTTTCAAGCAGGTAGGTCAAGTAGTTTAAAAACGAATATATTTATTTATTACGCCACTTAATCCCCTGCAACGCCACTTAGAGGTCTGTTTTCACAAAACCTTCTTATAGCTGATCTCTACTCTATGAAAGAAATCTATTTATCAAATATAAAGACTGCGTCTAATAGTTTAAAAATGGAAATAATTATCTATAACGCCCCTTAAGTCCCGCAACGCCACTTGGGGGCAATTTTCACGAAACCCATTTTGTAGCGTATCTCTACCCTATGATAGGAATCTGCTTACTAAGTTTCAAGACTGTACGTCTAGTAACTTAAAAATCGGAATTTATAACGCCCCTTAAACCCCCGCCCCCGCAACACCCCTTGTGGGTCAATTTTCCCAAAACCCATTTTGTAGCGGATATTTACTCCAGGAAAGAAACTTACCTACCAATTTTCAAGCAGGTAGGTGAAGTAGTTTAAAAACGGATATATTTATCTATTACGCCCTTAATCCCCCGCAACGCCACTTAGAAGTCTGTTTTCACAAAACCCGTTTTGTAACTGATCATTATTCTACGAAAGGAATCTATTTATCAAATTTAAAGACAGTGCGTCAAATAGTTTAAAAATGGAAATAATTATCTATAACGCCCCCTAAGCCCCTGCAACGCCACTTGGGGGTCGATTTTCACCAAACTCATTTTGTAGCGGATCTCTACTCTCTGAAAGGAATCTGCTTACCCAATTTCAAGATTGTACATCAAGTAGTTTAAACATGGAAACAATTATTTATAACGCCCCTTAACCCCCCGTAACGCCCCTTGCGTTTCGAATTTCGGAAAATCCTTTCTTAGCTGATGTCTACTCTATCAAAGGAACATGTCTACCAAATTTCAAGTCTGTAGGTTGAATAGTTCCAGAGATTTCGTGATTAGTCAGTCAGTCAGTCAGTCAGTCAGTCAGTCAGTGAGTGAGTCGCTTTTCTCCTTTATATATATAGATAAATTGTGTAATGACGTTATAAGTTGATAGTAAAAAAAGTTTTAAAGGAAAAGTTTATTTTATTCTTTTTAGCGCGTTTAAATAAAAGCTTGTTCTTAAAAAAGTTTTTTTACATTTAATTTATTTTTTACTTTTAGTTATCGCTGGACAGGTTTCTCAGCCTGTTCAACTCATTGAACGCTGGTTCGCCATCCCTGGTTTAGCTGAATTAATTCTCGCAAAATGGTATTAGACTAAAAACACAATTTTTTTAAATCCGTAATTTTTAAGCAATTTTTTCAATCTTCATGCAGATTTTGGCTAACATTGTTCTACACACGAAAAAAAGGTTTAGTGAGATTATCTTCATAAATGACAAAGTTATTAAATGTTTAATTAAAATTTTGACTATTTTTGAAAAACTTAAAGAATATATTATTTATTTGAAATATTTTGAAGATAAGGGATGTATTTCTCTAACATATTAGAAGAAAATTTTAATTGTTTATTAAAAACTTCAAAAGGCATTTAAATATTTGTATTAATCAATAAAATGCTTAAGACTAAAAACCATTTTGTAATCAAAAAAGAAAGTTTTATCAAATAATGATAATTTTTTGCTGGACATTGAATATCTTCTACGTAAGAATCTATTTTTTTTTAATTGCTCAGATCATCTTTAGAAACTTGATTTGGAAAAATCAATAATTAAATTCAAATAAAATTAACAGATTCTATTTGTAATTAAATTTAAGGACACATGTCGTAGTGTGTGTTTAGATACTGGTGATAAAATGAGGTATATTTAAATTACTCGTAGGCTTAAAATTAGAAAATTTCTTTAAAAAATTACTTCATTTTATTGTAAAATTATTTTTTTTAATCGAAAATATATTGCATTTCTAGATAATATTTTTCTCTTATTGTTTTCCCTAGCGGATTCCTTTTTGATGGGTAAGATACATTAAAAAAATGATCTTTCCGATTCTGTAATTATTTTTGTCTGAGTTTCATAGATTAAAGTTAGATAAATTATTTAAAGAATTTCTTCAATACTCCATCTCAGTTTAACTTGGCAGCGTTGAGAAAGGTATACAATGTACCAATCTACTTGAAAAATAGCTCTACTTTTTTGTTTTGAATTTAAATCCAAGAAATAGATAGAAATTTGTAAAAAATTGCATACGTTGTAGAAATTAGATTTGTTTTTACGTTGTAGAAATGTAATTATTTTTTAGACAAAGTTAATTAATACGTCAATAGCGCAACGTTATGAAATTCCAGTTTGGCTGAAAACCGATTTTCGACGCCAACTTTTGTCATTGTTGTAACAATAAATTATTACAACAATGCAGATATATCCAAGTTGGCGCCAAAACTATGTTTAACGTTTTTAATTAATATTTTTTAATTAATTGCAATATCGGAATATAAATGGTCAAAACATGCATTGTCATCCAACTAAACGTGTATACAAATTTCAGCTCAATGGGAGGAAGATATCAGCTTCCAAAAATTGAGTTGCAAGATTCCACCCGAACAAATTACATACATACATACATACAATACATACATACATACATACTACATACATACACATTGTAAGTTAAATAAAAGCTTTTAATAAAAACAAAAGCATTAATTGTGAAAAAGTACTAACCCTCTCCTTTTGTTTGCTGAGAGATTTTAAGAAAATTAAATGACTCTCTCTCTCTCTCTCAAGCCCTAAGTTTTTCCTAGCCTTACGTATAGCTTTTGCTTTTATATAAATTATATAAATGGTACGTACGTATTATTGCAACGGTATTGGTGACATTAGATGAAAGGAAGCATATGATTGGCAATTCAGCGCGTATGACACATGGGGAATCAGTTTGGGGAGTTATCTTGAACAGTGGCATTGTTGTGATTGTACGTAAGTACCATACAAACATATCTGCATAAATAAAACGTAATGTTTTTTATATATGTCTGTATGTCTCATTCCTTCCTAAGCCGTTAATGCGATTGCGATGAAACTTTGGGGAATGGTTGGAGGCATGCCCGTGAAGGTTTCTAAGTTAGTAAAACTATGATCCGATAGATGCCCAAGTGGTTAAGGTGCGTTATAGATAATTATTTCCATTTTTAAATTATTGGACGTACAGTCTTAAAATTTAACAACAAGTTTTCTTTCATAGAGTAGAGATCCGGTACAAAATGGGTATTATGAAGATATTCCGAAGAAATATAAATATTCTGTTTTTGAAATATTAGACCAACGAATTTGAAATTTGATAGGCCGATTCCTTTTATGGAATAGAGTTCTTCCAAGGAAAGAGTTTTGCGAAAATCAACCACCAAAGAATGATGCGAGGGCTTATTGGCGTTGAGAATAAATATTCCCGTTTTTGAACTATTAGACCTACAAACTTGAAATTTGGTAAGCATGTTCCTTTCATAGAGAACAGATTCATTACAAAATTGATTTTGTGAAAAGTGACCCCAAGGGGCATTGCAAAGGTTTAGGGGGGTTATAGATAAATATATTGCAACGTCGGCGGCTCATTGACAGAACTCATGCTTCTCTATACATGTCAAGATTAACATATGGAGGGTCAGTTGGCCTCCTGTGACATTGTGTGTCTATAAAGGCACAGGTGGCTCACCCTTTATGCCGGAGGCATAACACATACTAACTGTTTGAGAGAATGGCTTTGAAGTCATTACCCTTTCATTTGCTTCATGACTTACGAATCCCTGTGAGTCCGAACACACAATAGACAAGACATAGTCCTTTTGTGTGCCCCCTTGACGGAGTCAATCTGAATAGGTAGTTCTGGCGCCAAGGAGTGACGCAGAAGTAGTCTTCAGCGGAAAAATATTACCGAGACGAATTATGGTCCAGATGTTGGAAAAGACTTTGTCGCGGGAGAGATCGAGAAGAGCTGAGCCATTGTTTGATTGGAACCAGTGGTGTGCTAATGAAGTTCGAGGAGCTGTGTGCAAAATTTGGGGCCTGCCAATGAGAAGTAGCGAGGAGCGTGTAGGTGACCATCCCTGGAGTTTAAAAGGGTCGATTCGGAAGAAAACAGAAAGACTCCCTGTTCCTGTTTCCTGATCAAGCTGAACTAAAAAAATTGTGGAGCAAGTTCCCGTATTAAAAATATACGGGGTACTCCAATTCCGGATGGCGATGCCCTTCGACTGAAAGAGACGACGTGGCACGGCGCAATGGCTTGGCGGCCCTGAAATACTTTGGCACGGGACTTTAGTTTTTTTCTTCCCAGTGAGAAATGGAATTATTGAGGTGTAGCTTGTGATGCTACAACTTAAATTTAGATAATATTTACGTATACTAGAAATAAAAATTATTTTTAATGAATAGCTGTGTGACTGTATTCGCTACCCTGTCACGATGCCACAATGTTCTCGTTTTTGGACTATTAGACCTACAGACTTGAAATTTGGCAGGCATGTTCCTTTCATGGAGTAAAGATCCGTTAATGAATGGCTTTTTTTGCGAAAACCTACAACCAAGGGTGGTTGCAAGGACTAAAGGGCGTTACAGAAAATATTCCCGTTTTTTAACTAAAAAACTTATAGACTTGAAGTTTGGCTGGCATGTTCCTTTAAGGAGTAGAAACCCGCTTCAAAAGAGGCTTTTACGAAAATTGAACTCCAAGTGTTTGCGAGGGGTAAAAAAATGTTATAAATGAAAGAGAATTCATTTTTTTTTTTTTTACTTTTAAATCTAGATTTCATATTTTGGTGGCATGTTTCTTTCATGAAGTAGATATCCTCTAAAAGAGGGGTTTGTGAAAATTGACATCCAAGAGGTTTGCGAGGGCGTTTTATATATAAAAAAATTATTTTAATAAGAGCTGCTTACCTAACTCCCGTATGCTAAAATGTCGTAAATGAAAACGTAGTACATCCGGATAATTAGATTTTCTTGCCCAGAATAAATTAGTTTTCACTTCTATCGCGTGGTCCTAAGCACACACACGCATTTTTTTTTTAATTACTGAAACTTAGGCAAAATCAGTGTAAAAGCCTAATGAAATTGTTAATTTGATTGAAGAAGTTGCCGATCTTGCTAGGCAACTTAGAAGTGGAGACAACCGTTCAATAATTTCTAGATTCCCATAATTAGGAGTTTACAATGGATGAGCTCATAGAAATGAATGAGTAAGAGCAAGACGTCGAAGAATTCTAGACCCAATTCAATCAGAAGATTGAATGAAGGTTGGCTTCAGTTTAAATAAAAAGAAGTTTACAGATTTTGAGCGTACTCTTTTCAACAAAACAAGGAATAAAAAATTAAGTCAATTCCTACTTGGTTAATAAAGAAAAATTTTACTTTAGCTACTTTTATTAAATAGTTACAATTAATGTAAATGTGTATATACATATGGCAGAATCAAAATATTAAGTGGCAAAATAGAAAATGAATCTCCTTGCAATTTTCCATTTTCCTTTTTATACAGGGTGTTGGACTATAATTTTTGTTTGTTACTATTATTTATATATATATAGCTTTCAATTCTTTTTTTTTCTTTTTTTTCTAATTTTTAAAGCTGATGGTGGTCTATAATTTTTCATTCTATACATCTCTTGTAATAGTTAAGACATTGCAGGTTAAAAATGTGATAGAATGGGCCCAAGTTTATTCCATCGAAAACTGAAGGTAACGGTGTATTTTGGCTTGAGGTTAGAGAGACAGATGCTGAGATTAGTTGTTTTGTCTAATTGGATTGCAATGAATTGCTGAAGAGATACGATCCGTGGTCTTACGAGGTAATAATCAATGTATACTGTCGCCATCTATTGTCTCCATTCGGAACATATTTAATTTTTTCTCCCATATAAAACTAAATTCATTTAATTTAATTAATGAATTAATATTTGAAAAACTGTATTAATATCAAGCGTCATACCCTCCAAATTTGAAAACATGTATTTGTGAACTTGAGTGAATGAAAAAAAAATGTATTTTATTAACAGTTGTGAAAATTTGAATGAAATATATAGAAAGTGTGAGCTAACAGTAGGAATTGGAAAAAGGTGTATTTCCAAACATTCATTGCAAATGAGAGGAAGATCTCATGTGCAAAAGAATTTAAGAAAACATTAAGGTGCTCTTGCATTTGATATGATGATAGACAAATTGAGAAAAGAGGCTTAGTTCGACGAGTGTTATACGAGCGTTTGGACTTAAATTGTTGTATTACCAGCTTGGAAGGTTTCTAAAAGACAGAGAAATCTCTGATGGTGATGGATGCAGGTAAAACACGACAAATAAAGACTGATATATCGTTATGCAAGCGAAAAGAGATTGTATCTATACTCTGTTTCACCTCAAGTTGGCAGCATTAGGAAGGGTACGATGACCGAATCACAGCCGCTGCCGGGTTACTCTAGGGGCAGAGTGTGACTAAACGAATAAATATCACCATATTTGGCGAGTGGGGAAAATATGCTTGTGGAAAACATTTTTCATTAAAATTGTAGGAGCTGTTTTTTTTTAAAATAGTATATGCTACTTTTTTAATGGAGAAATTTAATTGCTTACGTTTCAATATGTTTAGAAATATTGATGAATAAACTAGCAAAACTTTTCTCGAACAAAATCTCAATAGTTCTTAACATATTGAAGGCAATGTTTTTTTAATGAAAAAATACCGTTAAATTGTAATTCGTGCTTTCATTAACTTGATTTTTTAAGTGACTTAGGGGACTTTCAAAATAAATGGCTCATTTTTCTTTAATTTTTATTTATTACATCCGTTTATAAAATACAAATTTTATCTTGTTTTTTAACAATTAATCGCCTTTTCTCGGTTATTACTATTTTAAATCCGTTTGTAATAATTATTCACATCCATGTATAAATGCCGTTTATGTATGTTAACTTAAAATATACAGAAGCACAAATTTCAGCAACATCATTTACTTCCTTCAGAAATTTGGTTAATGTAGGAATCTCATTTTTTCGAAACAAGCCATGAATTTTTCGCCGAATGCGTGCAATGTGAAGTCGTCATATTTCACCAGCCTATTACGCTTGCCTACGATACCGGGCCGTTTTTTACCAGGAGAACTTACAGCACTTAAAGCCTTCTTTTCATTCTTCATACGGAAAACAGTTCTTTTCGAAACGCCAATCAGTTCAGAAACCTTTTTCACGATTTTTCTGATGGATTCTTGCGGGTTTTCTTCTCGAAGTCAATATGTTTTTCCGAGCTCCGCTTCGGATAGATTTTCCTCGCTTCGATGGTGTATACAGCGAGGTTGGTGACATTTCTATCTCAGACATGTTCAAAATGTAAAAAAAAAAAAAAAAAAAAAACAAGAACAAAGATAGTTGTACGAAATATCAAAATAGTACGTATGAACGATAGCAAAGACGCAATGGGAATGGCGTTGATTTGGCGGGAATGCTTAGGTAACTCCGCCAAGGATGTAATCTTGAAAACCGGTTTTTAGCCAAGTGAAGTTTCATCAAATTGTTGTTTTTTAACTGTATTCGTTCACAGGTATTAAGGAATAAATGCTTTTAAGATGTGATTAACTTAAAATATATCCTTAAAATCACAATTTCGATAATACACGATACTTTTTAACAATTTACTATGCATTTGCTTTCATTTAAATTCCAAAACAAGTTGGAACTATTTTTCAAGCGGATTGTTACATTTCCTACCCTTCCTAATGCTGCCAATTTGAGGTGAAACAGAGTATAGACATCTGCCAACATTGCTCTGAAGTAATGCGCAGCGATGAAGTAACTGATTTCCGGGATTAGTGCCTTCATAAAAGTGACCTGTTCACTTGACGCTGCAAAACATTGAAAGCAGTCCAGTGATGTTGTGACGGGTGCTTACGCGTTTCACTAACCTTCTCTCAAATCCTTAAAGATTGTATTTATTTTAACCAATCCCCGCCGAGAGCCAAAGGTGTGGCTTATGCAAACAAGATAGTTTCGGGTTTAGCGAGTTCGAAAAAGATATAAAAGGGAGAAATGAAATGAAGAGATAGAGGATAACTACGAGGTTGATTAAGAAGGTGATTCTGAGAGATTAGTTTAACTAGTGGAAGTATATTCGCCTGAGGAAGGCTATTGAAAAAGGTTCATTAATTCGGTTCGGGACGGAACTGAAGATATCAAGGATTGAAGCCGCTCCTTAGAACAAACCAGTATTTGAGAAACCTGCCTTAAAAAGGTATCAGGTCAGTTATTTTCATAAATTAGATATAAATGCGTAGTTTGATTGTATGCGTTATTCTCCGTGGTTTCAGTTAGTATTCCGTCGTTCATAATTGTATTCTTATCGCACTCCACTGTAATTTGTTGTTCTTAAAGTTTGATTAATATTTGTGTGTTTCTCTATTAAGAAAGATTAATAAATAATATTGATTTATTAATTAAGTAGTCGTTAATCATGAATCCAACATACCCAAATTTAGATAATATGCAAAGGGGAGTTAATAATCATAGGGGTAGTGAGAGACTGCGACAATGTTACCATTTATAGCCATGAAACGCAAAAATTGGATCTCACCAATGGATTTTTCCATGTGGATGAAAGTTGTTTCAATCTGGGAAACTATACTCTCTCGGTGCCATTTGATATCAAAGGAGAGAAGGACGCGCTTTCATCCATTAATAATAGAGAAAGAGACAATCGGATTGGTTTTCGTGAACTGGTGTAGAGAGGACGGACAGAGATTCATAAATTCGACAGAGGTTCGCTGACCGGAAAAATCATCCATTTCTTCCTTTACGTGCGTCTCTTCCGAGTGTCATTGATCCAGAAATTTTTTTATGGATGATAATGCAAAGTTACATTGTGACAGCTCAATACACGATTTTCCCTAATAGTCCTCTTGGGGATTTTTTGGTCCTTAATAATTATTTTATGAGAAAGCTTCATCCGAAGAAAAGAACGGGAACATGCAAATTATGACTGCTATATTTGTCGAGGTTTAAAGGGTAGAAGGAGATATAGGATTGACTGCTAGTGAAGCAGTGATTAATCAAATTGGATGTGAGGCGCTGATATTTAGTAATTGATAATTGTATTACTTAAGGTGACGATCTGTCCCTTGAGATTGAATCTAGATTAGATAGCTAA
>BMAO01019725.1:0-19612 GCA_019973975.1 Trichonephila clavata | reverse complement strand
AATATTTAATCACAATAATATTCTTGTGGAAATGTAGAAGAATCTTAAAATTCGAGTGTTTTCTTACTTTTTTTCGTGGCCATACAGGGAATTTTTGGACAAGAAAGGGCTGATTTTCTTGGTAAAGTCGACAGCCAAGCGGGGGATTGAAATCTCAGTTAATATTCCAAAAAAAAAAAATCGTTTTACAAGAAACAGACTAAAGAAAATATTGTCCCTATTTGGAACATTATGTACGCGCTCAGATCACCCTTTCTGACGAAATAATTTTTTCCGACCATTTCGTAAAGACTGTCTTGTGATAACTTTTTTTTTTTTACAAATTGCATAAAATCATATTCCTTACTGCGCATATAATTGGTGAGCAGTGTTGAATATTTATCCTTTTTTGTTCAAAATTAAAGAAAGGAAGAAAATACCAGAAATTTAAACAGCATGCTCTTAAAATTAACTGACCTTCAATTTTTTCAGCTTATTTCAGTTTAAGCCATTTGTCTATTTTTCTGACTTATTTGTTTTTGTTATTTCATTATTTTGTTTTGTTATTTACTTTTTATTTTATTTATCTTATTTTGTTTGTTTTATTTACTTCTGTAAGCCCAGGGTGATACTTTTTTTTACGCGGGTATTATTTTATATGTCTTCCATAAAAAAAATGACTTCTAGCCCTCTTATTGCTGTGGGTGCGACGTTAATAATCAATAAAGTACAATACCTTAAATTATTTTCAATCGGAATAAATAAAGTTCTATTTGAATTGTCGAATTCCATTGATTGATTATTTATTAACATCGTGCGTACACGTGACACGATGCTATTGGCGACTGACAGAAGTAATGAAATCTCAAATCTGAGGTCAAATTAAACTAACCCAAGTATGACAACCTGGCAACTTGAATATTTTGAGTCTTAAAGGATTTAATGTATATCAGCTCATGAATACCACCTAGTTGTCAATAATTCAGGTGAAATATTTATTTCCAGAGATTTCTAATTCAATAGAGATGATGGACAAATCTGAAAGCCTTTCTCGTATCATATTATTTCTCAAGTAATGGTTAATAATTTTTAATTTAGTAAAATTTCTTTCACCTAAAACAGGTAATGTCAAAACAATACTTTTTAAAAAGTATTGCTAAAGCAAAATTTAGAAAACTGGGAATGACAGCATTTTTAATCATAATTTCTAATTCCATGGCGCGTCTATAAGGGTATTCTCAGTATTTTTTACCTAAGTCATGTGAAAATAAAACCATAAAGCACTCGCAAAGCCTGGGACTCAACGCAAGGGGATATTTACAAGCAATTTATTACTTCCTTTGTGCAAGCGAAGGAGGAAGTGGACAGGGGTCCTTTTCAGAAGCCTGAGAAGCTTAACAGCTTCCCAAAATAACTATCAGTTGGAAGTGACACAGGAAACGCTTGGAATGAGGGCCTGGTCTTTCCATAGAGAGGGGTCATCTGTAAGGTCATTGTATAACTTGCAGGACTGGACAATTCAAGGGAAATTCCTGAATGCATCGTAAAATCGGCGCCTATAAATGGAATATTTGTTCCTCTCAAATGTTTTTAGCGCGTTTTTCACGTAGTGTAAAAAAAGCGCTATTAGGACGCAAATTTCGTCTTCATTCTCGTTCCATATTTTGTCGTACCTTTTTCTCAGCCAATAAGCAACCAATTGACCTCGGGTTTTCGGCATTGGGTCGCATTTGTGCCCTAGATGAGCCGAATCATATTTAAATTTAATAATTTTTTTAAAAATATAGTACTACTTTATGTTAGTAAAAAGTTCATTAGTTGCATTATTGTAAAATACAACATGTGAAAAACGCGCTAAAATTACTTAACCATGCCAATGATTGATATCTTGTTTTTTTTTTTTAAATCCTGAAACACTTTTTTTTTTCTGAATTGAAGCTGTTTTCCTCTTGTTCTAGGATTTGGCAAGGAAAAATAATAGGGAAAGGTTAGCCTGGATTATTTGAAGAGCATAGACTATTTTAATTAATTAAAATATTTATTTTTATATCTTTATTGAGGAGCACTGAAGCAATGGAATCTAATAATATCTGTTTTTAATTTTCCTGGTGATAATTAGTGCTCTAAAGTGATATCACGTGTTGATGCTTTTAGCAAGCTCCGATACAGACTTTTAAACATTGCCAAACACAATTCTTCTGGCATAAAAAGTTCGACAATATTAATCTAAAAGAAAAAATTATTGCAATTTTTAATTTTTCAGCAGCTTTCAGAATACACAAGTAATACATTTCGTTTATCGTCAGTAATTAAATTCACTAACCAAAAAACTGGAATAAACAATTTGAATAATTAATAAATTAAAAGTAAAAAAAACTTTTTTAAAAACAAGCTTTTATTTAAACGCACTAAAAAGAATAAAATAGATTTTTCTTTACAATTTTTTTACTATTAACTTATAACGTCATTACACAATTTACATGATATAAAAGCTTGTCGCAAGATTAAAGCACTCTTATTTAAGAAAAATTTATTTTTTTCTTTTTTAGTGCGTTTAAATAAAAGCTTGTTTTTAAAAAAGTTTTTTTTTACTTTTAATTTATTTTTTACTTTTTAGTTATCACTGGACAGGTGTCTTAGTCTGTTCATCTCATTCAACGCATCATTGTTGCTAGGTGTTAGCCGGTTATTTTCAAATATCTAGAATATTATATCCAAAATTTCGGACATGAATTCGGAAAAATCATTTATGAATTTGAAAGAAGGGAAAATTTCACAGTGAATTCATTTTATGTCATATGCGATAGGACAATAACAGAACTATCCCGAAGAGCTGAGATATATGAAACTGTTTTAGAACACACCTAGCTGTATTTTTGAAGAGAGATTATTACCTAAAATTAAGAAGAAAGCTCTTATACAAAGACTAATGGATATTTATGAAGATGGTATTGAATCTTTTAATTTTCGCGAAGTATTGGATCAGTTTTTACGATTTTTGAAAGAAAAAAAAGATACATTGAAAACCCCCACTAGAAATGTATCGAGTTGCTAAAGAAATGGTATCAGGGGCGGCTCTAGGGCCGGACAAACCGGACCCATGTCCGGAGCGGCAAATTTTAAGGGCGGCATTTGGATCGAATTTGGAAAATATTTTTTAGTGTTACAAAAAGTTTGTTATATTTTTCTGAAATATGGGTGTGAATTTTATATTTCATTTATCGTGCCTTATTTCTTTATTTTGTACTCTGAATGTTTAATGTCAGTTGTCTTTTGTTTTGAAACTTTAAGGGTTCGAGGCGGGAGTATATGTTAAATCATGAAATTTGATATGCTTACACATCTTTCACTGGTAACTTTCTCAACATCCAGGAGTGAGGTCACAATAGACATTCCTTTCATCCATACGATGTCCAGTGTCAGCTATCCAAAAGGGGACAGGGGTAGTAAAAGTTTTTAATGGATAGAGAGCCACAAGAGATGTTTTTAGTCTTGAATGTAGTTACTATTAGTTAAAATATATACTTGTGATCCCCACCATCAGTAGACTCTTTTTCGAAGAAATTGGCCCGCTGAAATGGGCCATTTCTTCTCTTACATTTTACTCGTTTGAAATAATAATAGGTAATTATGTACTTAATTTCGAATTATTTTGTATTTTTTAAGGCTTAATATATATATACATATATAGGATGCATTTTTGTTCGTCAGAATTATTCAGGTTTTATAGTTGTGTATCGATGTGAACACACAATTTATCTTTTTTAATTATAATTTCTGGCTTTGGAGAGGGCCGGCATTTTCCACTTTGTCCAGGGCGGCAAAACTGCTAGAGCCGGCCCTGATGGTATCGATTTTCCCTAATGTGAAGACATACTTTTGAAAATATATTTAACAATACCGATACCAAATGTATCAGGTGAGTGATCTTTTTCAGTTTTAAGGCGCGTTAAAATTATTTAAGAATGCTATGGGAGAGGAGACAAGATGAACAACCTTGACATATTACGTATAAAACAAGATTTTATGGACAAAATAGACACGGGAAAAAATCGATGAATTTGCCAAAAAGAAATCAAGACATAACGTTTTACAGCAAAATTGCACAAGCTCTTTAATAAAGTTTTTAATTTTTTTTAAAGTTAAGGTTTATCTTGAGCAATTGAGTTTCAATATAGCTATACATTTTATTACGAGATTTTAAGTTTAACGAACCTTTTCACTGTTTTAGTTTTTTACTCTTGAATTCATGGGCCTCAAACCTTTTATCGCCAGGGCCTCCAACTAACTTAATCCATCTCTGTCTTTGTATTGGAATCAGATCTCGAACGCCACTTATATAAATGTCGAAGTTTCAATGTTATTTAAAAAAATTATTTCAGGATATTACTGGAATCTGTCATTAAATGTAATTTTCTAATATATAAAAGAAAGTTTTTTTTAAAAAAAATGAAATGAATTTAAGGCATCAGATAATTCAGTATTATAAAAAGGTTTTTTTTTTTCGATTGGAAAACACCATAAATTGTATTAAAATGATTTCATCCTATATATGAATTTCACAAACTCCCCAGTTATTTCATTTCATACCTGTTTCAATAAAATTCATCAGGTTTAGAAAGTTTTATTGCAATTTTTATATTCATTTGCTTGCATTAGAATTTATATTTGAGTTATGGTCAGGCTAAAAATAAATGGGCTTTCCAAATGCGCTATGGTTTCGAATCTTGATTTCATTCACGACCCTTTGTTTTGAATATCGTAGTATGCTTCATATTAAACGAAATTGATCCTTGCAATCCTTAGACGGCGTAATATGGATGGGAGAAACGAGATACGTGTCACATATTTGTCACTAGCATTTCAGAAATTCGAGGTACTGCGTCGCCTATCCAAATTAAAATTTTCAGTTGTTTGTGTTTCCAAACCATTCATTTATAGTACTAATATTACCTTTAATGAATATGTTATGTGTATTGAAATCAGTAATTCAAGGAAGAAAATTTTGAGAAAATCCCTTAAATAGTATAAATACTTTACTGTAATAAACTAAAATTTGCTGACTTACAAATTTATGCAGCATATAATACGAAAGTCATTTTCATTTACATTATTAGGAATAAATGTATGCATTCCATATGATATTGTCAACCACGTTGAAATATTTAGTGAAAACATGCACAGATTATCCAGAATATAAACGTTTTTGACGAATGTTAACATTTTGACTTGAAAATAATAAATTAACTTCAATTTTTTTAATTAATGGTCGTTACAGTAAACGTCATCCTATTGATGCGAGCTGCTAATTTATTTTTCACTACTTTTCACAAAACATCAAATTTAATCAGTTAATTCCATTTATTTAATACTTATATCCATCAAAATATATTTTATATATTTTTTTAAAAAAAATGTTAGTAGTACTCAATGGCTTAAAGTATACCTCCGCATCGCAGGGAGGCCCAGGATTCAAGGGGCCCCATATAGACTGACTGATGTCGAAGAAGTAATCCTTTGTAAGATCCGGCTTGGGGCTTAAAACCAGACTTTATAGAGGGTCCCTAATATTTTCCGTGAGACAATTGGTGGTACTTAAAAAACTTTATAGATGACCGCCCTTCCTTTGTAAGCCCATTACAACCAAATTTATAAAATCTGAGAAGTCCTAAGTTTTCGTATGTATTCTAAGGGGAAAAATTTCTTAGTGCTCATCTTAAAAAAATCGCATCTATATTTATATACGAAATGTTCACTTAAACTTTTTGCTAGATATAATTTAACAGAAATGTGTTTATAAAGTTTGTATAACATATTTTACGGTTCAGTTTTATTAATTAAAATGTTTGAATTTTACTATTGCAAAGTATTTTATGCGTGCTTCAGCATTGATTTTTAAGAACTTTTATGTAAGATTTTGCATCTTTAATTTCTAAATAAAACATAAAATTTGTACTTTTAAAATCTTTTAATTACATGTTTCGAAAAGAAGATATAAATATTTGTCATGCATAACACTGTTTGGAGCTTCTTGATTTTACAAATATCTGTGTGCATGTGAATATTTGGTACATATGATGTTGATTGTATTGCGATTCACGATTACTTGTAACAAAATGAAGGGGAAATTTTTGAAGCTAATTTTTGAAAATGCATATGAAGCTTTATTTTTCACTTTTTTTTTCTGTTAAGTACAAACTTTAAAGCATCAAAGAAAATTTTGTTATGGAATTATTCAATTTTTTTCAATAGCAAAAAGTATGAACACAAAAAGAATAAAAACTGATTGGCTTTCTTCCTTTTTCACTAGATAACTTTTGAAGGATGTACATTATAGTTCTACATTCTTTTATAAAATTGAAAACGGAAGAATGCTTGTGTATTCTGAAAAAAAACCTAAAATTTTAAATTTATCTGCTATTTAGGTATTTCTTAAAATTAAAAACAAATTTAAACAATTCAGAGAGAAAATCCTTCCTTTCCTTGTTATTGTTACTAATGCCACCTGTCTGACGTAGTCAGATCGAGGCCCACGATATTCATCATGGCATCGGGCTAGACTGTACGCCTGTCATTAGCCGTAGCTTTGAGTACCATGCGGGTGACAGTACGATTTGGCTCGGTTCCACCCCAATTTTGAGAGAGAACACCTTGGGAGTGGTCAGGGGCCTCTCTTTCCTTTCCTTTGTGTATATGATGTTGCGAATTTACTTATTGAAAATTTATGTTATTTTTCAATTTTTTTCATTTTTTCAAGTGTTACTTGAAAATAAGCTTCAGGTTCCATGAAAAAGGCGTCTTAAACTTACACAGGAAGCTATTTCTTCTTGGTAATTTTTTTTAATAACAGTATTATTCATAATAAGCTATTTTCCTCTTCGAGTATTTCGCCACAACTCGTATCTGTAATAAATAGATTTATGTAATTTTGTCCCACTCCCACTTTTGCAGGGGTGTTTTTTAAAAATAATTATAATATTGTATCATTTTCATGTTGATGCTTATTTTTTGTATCGTTTCCTGTCTATCCCGTGTTAAATCGAACCTGGGTAATCTCACTAAAGTTTACTCAGGAAAACTCATACACATACCTGTAAGTAGTATGTAGCTTTACTTTCCTCTGTTCTGCGTGAGTGAATATTAACGTCGCCTGTTCAGACGAGGGCTTTTGGAGACGAACCTCGTAATTTTGAACCATGGTCAAGTGACAAGGACGACGCCAGAGCCGGCATCCCCTCTCCTAACTACCACACCACACCAACGGGAGGACTTTTGAGCTCTCAACAGATTTGACGTGCATTGCTCCCCTACACGGCGGGTCTTCAGTGGTACTGGGCTCGAACTCATGACATACCAGCCACTAGTCTGTTACCTTGTCCACTAGGCTAACACGACAACTTCATATATTCTGCAGATCATGATAAAGGGCTGATGTTAAAATAGCTTTGTATATTTAAAATACTAATATATTTTTACTTGATAAAGTCCAATCAAAATAGAACCCTCGGTGTTTTTTGTTGTTGTCGCACCAAGGCGTTTGGTTACCTCGCTACGCCCCTGTTATATAACTCTATATTAAATAAAAAATATTAATAGTGTATTTCCAATCTGAACAGTCTGGAGAGTAAAATGTCAAATCAGGTGTCATCCTCCTGAATTCATCGTGATTTAAAATTACGAAGTTCGTCACCTCTATACCCCTCACGTTGTTTCGAAGTGCGATATTAACAAAACAAAAGAGAGAGAGAGAGAGACCAGCCAACGAAATTCAATCAGAAATTAACGAAAAATCTATTTGTTAACTTTTTTTATAATATTAGTTTCTGTTCACATCTATATTTTTTATTGCAGAGAGCGTAATTACTGTTGGATATTGATTAGGTTTGCTTTAAAACGTTTCTAGCCTTCTGTAATAATTTTTAAAAATATTTTTCAAAAATTGATTTTTACAATGTATAAAGGTACTTTCCCTCCTTACGTGTTTTTAAAAAAATCTATATTTTTTGGGGGAAGGGGAAATAAAATTTTTAAAAACAATGAGTTTAATTAATGATTTTAAAACATTCATTTTTTAAGAAAGCAACTTAAAAAAGAACCAGCAAAAAAGTAAACGAAAAAATTCATATTTTTTAAATGTAAAATATATATATGTACTACTTCTGAGGTCATTTTGCTTTTTGACCTTTTATCTCGCTATAATCTTACATGAAGTTTTTTCACACACCGTCGAATAGTTATAAAAATAGACTTCTAATAGAAGCATGACTTCGATATAATTTCTTTTAGATGTATATTTTTCATACAATAATATTTTCATTAAATTTCTCACAAATAAATTGCGTGGAAAAATTTAATAAAAATGTAATAATGATAATATTTGATGTACAGCATAGAGAGATGCATAATAGCAATTATTTTTCAGTATTGATTAAAATGTCTATTTTTATGTTATTAATACTTTACAAAAATTCAAAAAAAATTATTAATCCGTTTACATTAAAAATATTTTGCGTTGTAATATAATTAAAATATTCGTTCTAATCAAGATATAGAGTTAAAAATATCTAGCCAAAAAGAATAAATCAGGGGAAAAGAAATGAGAAGAATGGTTCCCACGTTTTTTTAACAAGCTAATTAAGGCGCGTTTATGTTCGAGTGTCGGTGTCGTAAAATAGCCCCCTCCCCCATGTGAATCATGAGATGAGTGAGAAGTTTCTAAGGATTGGTCCTAAGATTCCTTTCCTTTTCCTGGTCTAGGAGGATCCAATTATCTTATTGTAGAACTACACTTTCGTCTCTTTCATAGCAATCCTCCAAATAAAATATCAGAAAAGTTAATTTGAATAGAAACATGATAGAAAAATCAAAAGTATGAAAAAGCATTCACTTTGAAATAAATGTAAATAGTGAAAGAGAAAAAAAAGAACGACAAATTGAATTTACATTCAACCATTATTTTGATTAATTTTTTTTTTAATAGAAAGGACTGAGAATTATTGGAGTAATCCAATATCATCCATTTTCAGTTTTCATGTGCTTAATTTAAAGTTACTGAGTTACACACAGCAAAGATTTTGCCACTTTCTTCTAGTAAACTAAGGTAGTGATTTTCCCTTTTGTGAGCATAATTTGTCCAGGCACAGAATGTTCAATAATACATTAAATTTGAAATAGTATATGGCTGTGGAAATTATCTAAAATCTGAACTTTAAAATAACTTCAGCAATAAGTTTTAAAATTCTAATTAATCCTGAATTGTACCCAATTTATTAAAATGCTTTTAAAATTTCAGAAATATAATCCCTGAGTTAGAGTTGGAAAGACAGTAGTGTTTTAAAAAAGAAATTTAAAAACTGCATTCACATATTTGTTTAAATAAAATAAAAGAAACTGAATATACACAAAGAAATATAACATTTCAGTCAACACTGAAATTCTAAAAATCACAGCTTCCTGTTGTGAATGTGTGGTGGTGTGGAATTTAGGAGAATGAAATATTATCTGATTAAATCCTCCACATAAAAAGTATACAAAGAATAGAATGTCAAGTTATTGAGATTTTATACATATATTGATAGAAATTTTATACATATGAAACAATTTTTAAAAAAATTATTCAGCGCACACACAACAGTAAATTATAACATCAAATACTTCCTTACTAAATTTTATATATATTGAAATAAAAAATACTTAAGGGAATAGTGAGCAAATATTATTCCTTCCTATCAAAAATGCCATTTCAAAATGAATAGCTGCTTCAATATAAAGATTTTGAAGTTCAAAATGTTATATATATATATAGATTTTTTTACAAATAAATTATTTTTAGTTACTGTGGTGTGGAGGTAGTATGTTGGTCAAGAAATATTTATACCCGAATAAATAATTTTTGTTTTATTTTTTAATAATGAAATGTTTTTAATACTTATATAAAGAACAAATTAAAATTCAGTATTCATTTTTTAAAAAAATAATAAATCTGCAACCCTTCTAAATGATTTTGAAGTACCTTCATAATATAAAAAGTATGAATATTTTTCAGAGCATCTTTTTCTATTATGATCTTATTTAAGTCAGGGCAGTTTTGTTACAAAAGCTGCTGAATTGTTCATGGTGCTAAATACTGGCTAAGTTGCAGTCTTAGTGCCAGGAAGAAAAAATTGGGAACTCTGACAGCTTTAAACATTTGAACAATTATAACTTCAGGTTCTTATTAAAATATGCAGTTATATTTCCATCTACCTCTGAAATTGGCACATCTTATTGGACTAAGTGAAGGCATTTCTGGACAGTGTAGCATTGATAATTAAAAAAATATATGCTATATATTTGGGACTAAAACCGAGTAGTGAAAAATTGAAGCAAGCACTGAACATTCGGAACAGTAACGGGAAATTTGGGATAATAATACAATCAAGTTCAAAGGAAATTATTAAAGGAATCAAACACAAGAAAGAAAAAATGTATTAATCCTTCTTTTTAACAACCCCTAAATTAAAAAAAAAAAAAAGGAGGAAGAAAAACTTATACATTTTTCTTCATTGAAGAGAAATTTTCAGGAAAAATCAATCTCATTTTTTAAAACAAATATTAAATTTGTATATCTCAATACATCAAATTCAAATTTTTATTTCAAGAAATTATAATTCAATGAAAGAAAACAGCCACTGTCATGTAATAATAATAATATATTCTTATTATTAGAAATCTTATTTTTTAAAAAAAAGAATTCTGTAAAAAAAAAATTTTTTTTTTTCAAAACCTATATCAAAACCTTGTTTTTATTGGAATATGTGTTCCAAGCAAAATATACATTAAGGTATTTTGAAAATTTATCATTATTTTCCTGCCATTAATAATTAATTTTGAAGTACTGAAAACTTATTTTAAAATGATCACTACTCAATATAGCTAAAATAATAATAATAATAATAATAATAATACGGTTTCATAAAATTTACTTTAAAAATTTTTTTTAAAAAAGTACATTAATACTATTGATAATTGAAATGGTTATAATACTATGTTTTTTAATAATTTTTAAAAAAAAATTTCAGTTTTATACTACAGAATTTTACGTTTTATCACACGTTTTAAGCATAGCTGAAATATGAATCTTATTGTGAACAATGGTTATAATGAATTTTCAGCAAAGTAAGAACAGAACTGAAAAATAAATTATACCCTTTATATATTAGATAAATCACAATATAAACATAATTTTGGACTGTTTTTTAACTGAAAAATTATATGAAATTCAAGTCAATTTTTGTTTAGCATAAGCTGAAAATAATTTTAATTCTAAACAGTATTTAAAAGGCAATGGATCTAATTCCTACCATTTTATAACAGTCAATATGATATAGATAAGTATAAAACACAATTTTCTTTCTTTATGAATAATATATATATATATAATTACTATATTATATATATATATATCAATATTTTTTCTAGTTATGTTTCTTAGAATCTGTTTTCTATCATTTAGCTTTGTGGGTAGTATAATTTTGTCTTATTATTTTTTTTCATTTTATTATACTATGACCTTGACGAAATTCAGAATAACTCGAGAGAACGAATGAGCATCCCTTACGGAATCTGCAACGTTTTTTCAGGATTCTTCACATTTCCGGCTATAAAAAAATTATGGCGTGATAAATTGAAATGAAAACCATCTATCTCTCAAGTTGGATCGAACTGCACATGGTGTGCAAATTTTATTATAATCGTTAAGTGGTTCAGGAGTCCATTGAGGACAAACATTGTGACGCGAGATTTATATATATAAAAATATATATATATATAAGAATATTGCTCTAAATGAAAATATGATTTAATTTCAGCTGCAAAAGTTAAAAGGATTTTGTAACAATAATCCTCAAGTGTCTGTTTAGAAAAAATTTGCTAAACCTTATTCAAATGTTATAAGGATTAATAAAAATTTACTAAAAATTGCGAATAATCAAAAATATATCAATTAACTAAAATATTTTACTCTTCTATTTTAAGTCTACAATATAGTTACAGTTCTACATTTGTTTTTCCAGTTTCACTTAATATTTTTAAAAATTTAATCTTAATTCTTATTTTATAAACATACCATATTTCTAATGAACTTGTATACAACAAATAAACAATGAAAACATATTTATATCTTAAAATTCAAACAAAAATTGAAAAAACATTGAAATTGTTCAGTAGTAAAGTTATAAACAATAAACGCACAATATTTATAGTATGTTATTAGATGCACACATACTGAAACACACACTCAACACAGCATATCCAAAAAATACAATACATTGCATTTTTTTTCTAATTATGTTGAAAGTAGCCAATAATTCATAGAGAGCCAAATATAGCAACCCCAAAACAGAGGAATTTGAATTCCAAGGCTGTAAAAAGTAGGAATAGGTGCTGCCAACGAAATTGCGCATTACACGTCCGGCCTTGTTTGTTCCTTTTATCTATCAGACTTGATAATTTTGGCCTCTTTTTGAAAATCGCCAAGTTCATCGTTGGCTTAATTGAACCTACTAAAATCATTCTTGCTACAGCGCGCGTGCTGAAAGGTTCGTATATAAAATTCTAGCGGGAAGATTTATTGATTAGGTATTTTATAACTTTAAATTATATTGTTAAATTTTTTTGCAGTTTTTATAATGTATCAATTTCCTGTTAAATTTTCCATCATTTTAACATATTTGCTGATTTATGGAATTTCTAACTTATGTGAACAACTAACAAATTTGATTCATAATTTTGAATTATTATTATTTTACTCTTTTTATATTGTATTTTTATTTTATTTTGTGCTTTGATTTGATGTAATTAACATTTTCCGTTCATCGACTTTCTAGCTTCTGCCGTGTAAATGCTCGATACTCCGATCACGTGAATGGTAAAATTTTATGCTTTGATTATTTATAATGTTTTAATAATACGTTTTAAAATTTCCAGGTATTTACCATTGTAGTAGATTCATTATTTTTTTAGTTCCTGCTGGGTGATTGTCGCCTTGGCGGATCTCGTGAGTGTAAAACTTTTTCTTGTCGTTAAATCAAAAGTTCTAATGATTGTTATGAAAAATTAGCGTAAATATATGAGGTAAATTGTTTGGCTAAATTTTTAAATGATTGTGAGAATAATAATAGAAAATACAAATTTTCTGGAGGTGTTCTTGTAAAAGAAGGGTGCCCTGCTAGGATCCAACCAAAGGTAATAACGCTATTCTTAATAAGAAAATACATTTATTTAATTAAAGTAAGAAAAAAATCATTATTGGAATGTATTATCTATTGCAAAAAATTTTATACGAATCACATGTAAAGATCTACACAATATGTTGAGATTTAACTTTCCCTTAACCTTTTCCATATCATGAGTGAAATTGTAGATTTAGATATTTAACACATTTGCTAACATGTGAAGCTTCCTAGACATATAAAAGAAAAACTAGTTGTATAGAAATATCAAAGATTCTATATTCAATTATTAATGGAATATATCTCTCTTCTTGGTAGAATCACTCTTTATAAAGACTATTAAGGGATCAGTATAATATATTTTTCAAAGCATAATCAAGCATTTCAACTGGTTTATAAAACTTGTATAGAGTTCATTAAAGCTAATCTTGAAATGGGTATTGAAAAATCTTCAGTATTAGAATATGTATTCGGTTAATAGAAGTTTAATTGTACTTCGACTAATAAGGAATGCTTTACTCTGTTGCTCATGTTATTACTAATAAATTAAATACAGGAAATATGTATTGTGTTTATACATTCTGAGAGAATGGGTGCCCAGTTAAAAATTAATTGCATTACGCCTTCAATGCACTTGGAAGAAATGATTAAATGATCTTGTTTTCCAATTTTGAAATGCGAAGGGAAATTTCTCTAGTAGCTCATTTGGAAGGAATAAGTTCAATCAGATGTAAACAAATAATGGAAAATTTTAAAATTGCCTCGACTGATAAAAAGCCTGCTTTCAATAAATATTTTGATGATAATTATTGTAATTCAGCCTACTAATAGTATAAGTCACATCATCTACTTCTGCATGCCAATACTGATAAAAATATATATTGTTAATCTATTCACAATACATGAATGTCTAATTATTTTTTAATGAAAATTTAACTGTCAAGCAGATAGTTTGTTGAACATACAGCATGACACATATTTAGCACATTATAGAATTTTAAATGGTACTCTCCCCAGTTTATATCCTCACAACCTATTTCCATTTCAAAATGAATTGAAGATTCCTGACAGATATTTATGACCAGGCAACAAATTGTTGGTTTGTAAAATCGCAAACTAATAGAGATGTATTTTATGTTGTTAAAAAGATTATGGTAGCATTTCAGAAAGAGGTTATGTGTGTGTGTGATCAATGCCATTACAGGTGTGTAAAATTATCATGTTCAACTTGGTATACATGTGAATGCTCAGATAATCATGCACCATGTAAACATATTAAGTTCATTCTTAAATTGTTTGAGAGATTCCATGTTGTTGAAAATGTTGAATATACTTCTTTCCATATCTCAGATAGAAAGTGTGGTGTGGGGTCTTCCACCAAATAAATATGTAATGACATAAGAAAAACCAGGAGACTGAACTTCTACTTGTAGTATTAAATTGTTTATTGCAAGGTAAAATAGTTCAGGAACAATTGTCTACACATGCAATTCAGTAAAAGAAAGATAAAAAGTAATTACTAAAGAATTTTATTTACCTGATCCTCATGTACCTACCTCCCAATCAGCATTTGAACTAGCAGCAAATATTTAAGCCAACTATTGGGGATATAAAAAGGAAAACTCTGGAATGTTTTTATTTAGTTGTCAAGAAAGAAAACATTCAAGCTCAGGCAAGTCAGCATTACTCAATTCAAAAACTATTTGCAAAAAAAAAACTTAACTGTATCTTTAACACCTGATATATGCTTGTAGTGGAGTTGTTTTATGTTTTCCAAGACATTTAGCTATGTTTTTATGGGCTAAAGTTGTTGTATATTTTTATATCAGATGAGGAGGTAAGTAATTATCAAAAATGACCAAATTTTTGTCACAAATGGCTTTATGACAGTATATTAGAAGCATATAATTTAAAAATCATGCAGGATAGAGATTCCATTGCAGTTGAATGTTACCACACAAATTTTGGAAAGTGATGGGAGTATGGTAATTTTTTTATATCATTCATTCTTAATAAAATTTTAGGAAAAAAATTGATTTTGCTTTTGGAACATACGAATTTATAAAATATATAGAGAATCAGGTGATGTTAATGCTTGCTATCTATACAAGTAAAAGTATATACTAAAGTAAGCAATGTGTTTTAATTTATGTGTAAATAACTCTTAATAATAAATTTTAATATTTGTTCTATTTGGTATACAAGTATAGACCTTGAAAATCCGCCTTGCCTATTTAGAAACAGGTATTTCATTCATATGTTACATTTCATGGGTGATGAGGAAAGTGGTAGTGAAAGTAATGATATAATGTGATTGTCTTTTTTATGGTATAGATGTACTAATAAGGATTTGTTTATTTTTTTGTCCAGAAATGGACCAGTTTTTGATATACAAATTGTTTTATAAATATTCTTACATCTCTGAAAGTCTTGAATGACTTTTTGATCTTAAAAAGTGCTAGATGGGATTTTCAGCTGTGGTGACATATACATTATAATTGCATCACAGTTGTGAAAGACTTTCTAAAGCATTAAAGATTGTGTAATGTAATTAATTAGTAAGTAATATTTATATGATGGGAAATGCAATACAAGTTAATATTTTATTTAGTTTTAAAAGCAATCAATTGTCTACTTTTTTTAAGATTGTCAACAATATTAGTTACACAACACTTTTTAATACAGTAGGTATAATCCAAAACCATTTGAAAAATACAATGGTTTGTGCAGTAAAGTAGCTTAAAGAGTGGTGCATTCCATCTTATGTCAAAGCTGTACAAGTAATAAATTTTTCTTAAATCGAAAAACCTTGTATAGTTGATTTTTCATAATTTTTACAAATTCCATAAGGAAACAATCATTAGCTGCATAGTTATTTATATTAAAATTTTAACATTTACATGCAACATAAATACATTTAAGAAAAAAAACGCTTAACGGTACATATTTTGTAAAGAAAATTAGGAAACTGTATTTCTTTTTTTAAAAAAAAGGTATAAAGTATTCATTCAGTTTTGAAATTCTAGAAATATTATGCAAGTCAATTATTTCTTTGCTACTTTCCATAATAAATGATTCTGTTGTAGCTAAGTTCATCAAAATCGTTTCCTTCAACCATATAAGTTATACTAGAATCCTAAGAGGGTTTTCAGATAAAAATATAACTTAGTTCTTGGTTTTGCTAGTTATTTTTATAATGCTTGATACTCAACTAATTTTCTAGATGTGCTAACTTTAGAAGACTTTCAGAAATATATAAAACCTGCAGCTAATTGATGAATTGAGGCTTCACATAACAAATAGCGATCTTACATCGATAGATTAAATCAGTCGCATTAAAATAGAAAGATAGCTTTTTATTGGACCTCATAAAAAAGTTTGTTAATGTCTGTCTCAATTGCTACTATTACTCTTATTCAAACTTGCATAAAGACTTCTATTTTTCTTTGGTGATCTTTTTGACAATCACATCGTTCTGATTTTTAAAAAAATGCATTAAAATAATTTTATTATACTAATATTTTATTTTACTAAAAGAATGGAATTCCGTAGAACTATTAATCTTGGGAGGGTTTTATTTGAAATTTAAGAAGATATTGCTGCAAAATAAAAGATTCGCAATAATATACTTTAGTATTCTAATGATATATTTCAATTATTGTGAGATGAATGAAAGAAATGCATTTATTAATTTCAGTAATGAAACATATGTAAAATGAAATACAAAACAGGCTCGGATGTGTGTAACAAGACAAAATTTTCTTGATAGTAAATTGAGAGGAACGATCAAAACAATCTCACATTAGAAAGAGCTGTACATTTTTTAATAAATTCTGACGGGATTTAATAAAAATTTTGGAAAGGCTGGGCATGTTTTTCAAAGATTTGTCTGATGATTATAAAAAAGAATTCAAAAACACCTTATTTATTAAAATTTATCCGATAAATATCTCCGAAATTTCGGGTTTTTTTTTTAATATTTAACTATTGGATTCAGTGTATTGATCAGCAATAAAATAAAGGGACCATATGCAAGATTATTACGCTGGAGAATTACGCGTAGTAATACATTAAACTCCCGGGGGGGGGGGGGGATTCGACGTTTCTGCAAAAACCTCTTTTTCCCTGCACAATTAAAAATAATTTTTTCTTTTTTGAGATGTAGTTTGGAAATGAATATATAATTCTACTGTACAATATATATATATTATTTTATTTTTCTCACGTTTTCATTACTTTAATTTTTTTAAACTTTAAGTTTTGGGGGGAAATGGCTATTCTTTTTTTAAAAAAAATTGTGGAAAATAAAACCTGAATTTTTTAACAACCAAAACAGGGAAACAACGCGACTTTTACAATTTTAGATTTTTAAAAAGGAGGCAGTAAGGGATATAAATAAATTTTTCTCAAGTTATAACATATAAAATTTTCACCATCTTTCAAAACAGATTAAGAAAAGAAAAAAAACTGGAAGATCTTGAGATTTATTTTTATACATTTATTATATCTTTTCATCTGTAAAAGTATTTTCATTTTTTTACGTTGCATATGCATTCTTATTTTTATACATTTACAATGTATGCTAATGCACTTTCGAAATTTCTTCATTTCTTAAAATTCTACTTGGTTTTCTTTTTTGTGCTGTATCAACTTAAGAAAAAATTTATTATATATATATATATATATATATAAATCATTTGTTTCATTTAGTAAAGCACTTTTAAATTGATAATCTGTGTAAAGTTGAATAATATTTTTCTCTAAACAAGCTATAAAAGATTCAAAAAATCTTTTCAATGAAATTGAAGGTTTTCTATTTAGTACACTTTATTTTTCTGTATTTGAATCACACTGAAGTACAATCACAGCCAAAATTACAATTTCCGTAATTTAAATATCAATAAAAAAAATAAAAGGTGTTTTTTTCACTTAGATAATGATGATTTTAAATTTTAATTGTTCCTTATATTTTTTTATTCAGTGTTTTCTGATAATAAATACTTAAAAATATTATATAAATATCAAAAACTCGGAAAATGATTTTAAAAACCTTTTATTACTATTAAAGACTGAATATTGAATCACTAAGGAAATTCTAGAATGTGAAAGTGCCGAAAAAGAATGTTACATCACAATCACTTATCTCTCTTTGTAAAATAAAATTGAATGTTTTAATTAGCACCGATTTTAGATTTATTCACAGATTATAGCCAATATTGAATAAAGGATAACATTAGAATTAGATTTGCTTGACTTTTTATTATAGTTTTCACTCCAATTAGGAAAAGTTTACACTTGAATCAAATATTCCTATTTCAGTCCTTCATATTTCTATTCTCTGAGCCTTTAAAAAAAAACTCGTCTTAAAGTGAAATCTTGAAAACGCTTATCTAAAATAAAATTCAAGTAATGATCAACCCAATATTTATATATACATATTAATTATGTGATTATAAAAACTATATAAAGAGAGAGAGATTTATCTTTTAACTAGCTGTATTAAACCACAATTAAAGATACATAATTTTCAAGCAAGGAAAATTTTAGGTATTTGAATTCCTTTTTCTCCTTTTAATCACTTGACAATTTATATGAAAAGGACACCTTTAAATTAAAGAATACATAATGTCATTGAAAACGGGAGGACTGTTTTTGATTTCAATGAACATCATTTTTAATAAATCTTAACAAGTTGATCCGATCAAACAGCAGTGTATAACGCCTGAATAAATTCTGATTGCTTAATATAATTAAATAGAGATGGTGATTTATTATGAATGAGTGATTGAATATATATATTAACATCTTACTATTCAGCTACACAAAGGCTTTTGGTGACAGACCACGTAATTTTGAACCATGGTCAAGCAACGAGAACGACACCTGAGCTGGCACCCCATCTCCCGACTTCCACACCACATCAACAGGAGAACATTTGAGCCTCGACGCATTTATCGTGCATCGGCCGCTTCTGTTGGGTGGGTATTCAGAGGTACTAGCCTAGAACTCACACATGACTCGCCAGTCACGAGTCCATTACTTTGAACACTAGGCTACCGCGGCCTATTGATTCATTATATTATAAAGGATAATAAAAATGAATTTTTTTCAAGTGTAAATAGTTGCTTAAGAGTAGTTATATCAAGTCATACTAACATAATTTATTTTAATTTTATTTTTGATGCTCCGCAGTTATGGTCATCTTCTTGTCTTAAACTGAGAATCATTAGTTTAGAATTTCATTTTTTTTTTTAACCATTCATTTCATTTTGAAAGATCTACAGCTTTAATTAAGAATCTTCAACGAGTATGAAATAAGAAACAGAATGAATTTTGTACAGTGATTAATAATATAAAAGTTCTAGCCATCTTCAACTTTTTCTGTCCCGGACAAAGATGGAAAATGCCGCCCCTCTACCCAA